>OZ024870.1:69454580-69481389 GCA_964017185.1 Rugalucina vietnamica | reverse complement strand
GGTTAACGTTTCACTCTTGAGTTAACCTAGAATTGAGTCATGAGTATTTCTTCATGGCCAGTTGAAAGGTGGGTATATAAAAAAATAATAAACCTAAATAACAATTGGGGCATGAAACCAGAAAACACAATATTCGGTCAGGTCAGGATTTATCTTTTCTAGATTGGTTCTTCTACCGGTAAACATGTAATCCGGTACAACCTGCTCATGTGGGTAGATGGGGCTCATTGGCCTTGGAAGGTAATCCATCTAGGAGTTTTAGTCTGGTCTCTACAAAAAACTAGAAATTGGCTGCTATGCCATAAACTAGCCTGTCACAACCTGGGTGACAGTAGCTTCTGCAGCGGAAGTCGACATACTGACTTTCCGGTGTTGCAGCAGTGGTCCAGCGGAGGAGCACATTCACATGGTGCCAACGGTGGAGCACACAGCCCGAGTCAGTAGGGAACGGCGGCGCTCTTGGACTGCCGAATAGTGTCCGAGTTGGTGAAAGGAAGGGCATCCTACCATAAAATCTTGCTACAAACAATCATGACAAGTCAAAATAAAGGAAAAAGCTCAGGCGGTGCCGGCAACCATAGAGTGGTCGGTAGTGTCTCCGTCTTGGCGGCTCGGGGGCGTGGAGCTGCAGGGTCGGGCCCTAGTGGCGAATCCAGCGAATGCCCAAAGTCTTTCCGTGTTGGCACACTCAACGTGGGCACGATGCAGAGGAAATCTAATGAAGTGGTGGAGACTGTGTCGCGGAGAAGAGTAGACCTGTGTTGTCTCCAAGAGACTAGGTGGAAAAGAGAAGGCGTAAAGCAGATAGTCGGCAAAGATTCTCGCTTCAAACTCTTTTGGTCTGGAAATGACAAGTTGGAATCCTGCTTGCAGAGGAATGGTGGGAGAATGTATTTGAGGTTGTCCGAGTCTCAGACAGGATCATTCTCATTCGAATGACCATTGGCAAGACAGTTTTTGTCTTTGTGTGTGTGTATGCAACACAAGCTAACCTGAGTGACTTTGAGAAGGACCGTTTCTACCAGGAGCTGCAATCCACGGTAGCTAAAATCCCAGCCTCAGAACAACTTCTTGTCTGCGGAGACTGGAATGGGCACCTTGGCTCCCAGTCCACTGGGTTTGAAGAGGTACATGGCAGGCAAGCCATTGGTAAGAGGAATACTGAAGGAGAGAGAATATTAGAATTTGCATTTGCTAACGACCTTCTGGTTGGTAACACCTGGTTTAAGAAGAAACAAGAACATCTGGTCACCTACCAGTCTGGGGTAGCTGCTACCCAGATAGACTTCATCCTGTACCGGCGTAGCTTCAGGAAGCAGGTATCCAATATAAAAGTCATCATTGGAGAGGAGTGTGCATCACAACATAGGCTGTTGATTGGAGACTTCAAAGTTTCTATCCCTCCTCAACCCAAGCGCAAGTTTGTGCCACGCATCAAGGTGTGGAAGCTAAAAGATCCAGAGAAGCAAGCAGAGCTCTCTGAAGTGTTCAAAGCAAAAACACAAGGAAGACAGCTGTCACAGACATGCACAGTAAATGAGCGTTGGACTTCTCTGAAGGACAACCTTCTGCAGGCTACAAAGGAAGTATGTGGTGTTTCCGCGAATCACCCTTGGAGAAAGCAGACTTGGTGGTGGAACAAGCAGGTGGAGGAAGCAGTTAAGGAGAAGCGCAGGTGCTTCAAGTTGTGGAAAGCTGGCGGCAGTCGTGCTGCATACAACTCAGCCAAGCGTGCATCCAACCGTGCAGTGTACCATGCCAAGAATGAAGCTGAGAAGGTTGCTCTCCAGAAAATAGATCCAAGATCTGCAGATGTATATCGTCTGGCCAAGCAAATGAGACGTGACAACCAGGATGTCATGGGTGAGAAACCTATAAAAAATGATGAAGGCCTACTGTCACTAGATGAGGATGCAAAGAAAGAGGCTTGGAAAGAGCATTATGAGCGTCTCCTCAATGTCGAATTCCCATGGAATCCAGATGACCTGTCAGTGGAAAGCCCAGTTGAAGGCCCAAGCGAGCCGATCACCTTGGAGATGATCACAAAGGCCATCAACAAGATGGCCTCTGGCAAAGCAGCTGGACCATCAGGTATCGTTGCCGAGATGCTGAAGCCCCTTGGTGAAGCTGGCGTAGCTGAGGTGCGTGATCTTATCGAGGACATAATCTCAGAATGTTACATTCCAATTGACTGGCAGGAGAGTTACATTGTCAATTTGTACAAGGGCAAAGGAGATGCTCTGAACAGGGGTAACTACAGGGGCTTGAAGCTGATTGAACAGACAATGAAAGTACTGGAGCGTGTAGTAGAAGGACTCATCCGGCAAAGAGTTGAGATTGATGAGATGCAGTGTGGCTTTATGTCAGGTCGTGGCACTACAGATGCGATTTTCATTGTCCGTCAACTACAAGAGAAGCACTTAGCTGCTAACAAGCTGCTCTACATGGCCTTCATTGATCTGGAGAAAGCATTCGATCGGGTCCCACGGGATGTCATTTGGTGGGCAATGCGAAAACTAGGAATCGACGAGTGGCTAGTGCGCCTTGTCCAGTCCATGTATAAAGACGTGAGAAGTAGGGTAAGAGTTGGCAGTGGATACAGTGAGGAGTTTGGTGTCAAAGTGGGTGTTCATCAAGGATCTGTCCTAAGTCCGCTACTCTTCATCATTGTGCTAGAGGCTTTATCCAGGGAGTTCCGAACAGGCTGCCCTTGGGAGCTGTTGTATGCAGATGACTTGATGATTAGTGCTGAATCCATGGAGGAACTACTGGTTAAGCTGAAGACATGGAAAGCAGAGATGGAGAGGAAAGGCCTTCGAGTGAACATGGGGAAGACAAAGATCATGGTCTCTGGCCCCAATCTGGACCTTCTGAAAAAATCTGGAAAGGATCCCTGTGGCGTCTGTCAGACAGGTGTAGGAAGAAATGCTATCTTCTGTGGTGGCTGCTTGTCCTGGATCCACAAGAAATGCAGTGGAATCAAAGGCCCCTTACGCCCTGATCCTGATTTCAGATGTGCTCGATGTCTGGGAAAGGCACGTCCACTAGATGGAAGACTAGTGAAGGAGGTTCAGGTTGATGACGAAACAGTTGAGGCTGTTCCAGAGTTCTGTTATCTAGGAGACATGCTTTCTGCTGGTGGTGGTTGTGAACTGGCTGCAGTTACGCGTTGCAAATCCGCTTGGGGCAAGTTCCGACAGCTACTCCCCCTCCTCACCAACCGCAATCTGCCACTTTCGACCAGAGGTCGAGTGTATTCAACTTGTGTGAGAAGTGTAATGCTGCATGCGGCAGAAACATGGGCCATGACTGTGGCTTCACTTAACCGCCTACGGCGCAATGACCGTGCGATGATCCGCTGGATCTGTAATGTCAAGGCGAATGATGAAGTAAGCTCAGACTCCCTTCTCTCAAAGCTTGGACTCCAGGATATAGATGTGGTGCTTCGCTCCAGCAGAATGAGATGGTATGGACACGTAGAGTGCAGCAAAGGCTGGATTGCTCAAGTACGCAAGCTAAACATAGTTGCACAGAAAAGATCTGGCAAGCCAAGGAAATCATGGGATGAAGTGTTGTTAGACGACAGAAAAAAGCTAGGAATGGATACTGCTGATCCTCAGAATCGCTCAGAGTGGAGAGGTCGTCTAAGAAGGAGACTTGTCAAACAAGTCCAACCCTCAGTAGAGGACAACAGACTATAAAACGGATATGATGATGATGATGATGATGATGATGATGATGATGATGATGGAGAGAAATACAATACTGTCACAGCCAGAGAAGTATGTTGTTGACATACAGCATTCTGCAACATGAATATCAATGTTTTATGTTTAATTTCCAGTGAAGCACGGCAAAATTTTCATATTTTAGAAGAAAAATAGCGTTCAACCCCTTAAACTCGATACAGCCCTAAAGTTGATTATACCATATTTGTTTTGTTCCATGTCACATAGGAACATCACCTTTAAGCATGCGACCTTGGGAAATTTTTCACTGTCATAGTATTATCACTATTTTCACTCACAATGCAAAATGAATGAAAATCTGCATCACACAAGTAAGTTCCATATCAAAAACTAATTTCCATATTACCTATTTTCAGTATTTGCATTATTACCTTTTTGTCCAACAGCTAGGCAATATTCTCAGATATGGAGACAATCTCCATTTCGAGGAACAATCTCTGTTTTAAGAGACAAGTTATGGTACAAAATAGAAAGATTCTGAAACAGCCGGATGTCCCTCGATCGGAGGAATATCTCCCATTTCGGAGACATTGAATTAGTCTCCAATTTGGAGGACAATCTCCTCATTAGGGGACACTGTGAAAAGTGGCACATGTTTAGACTGTTCTGCGCACTTTGGTTTGAAAAAGCGCATCTTAAAACCAAAAATGGAAACACCAGTCTTACTAAATCTATCTTTTATTCGTTGCTTCAAAAAGGTGCACCACATGAATAAGAACAGAGGTCAGTGACATACCCCCGTCTGGTTTCTAGATTTCAGACTTGAAGGAATTGTTTAGTTTTTTTGTGATTTATTCGTCAGCAGTGCCTGTGTTTTTCGATAAATTTTCAAGCAGAAGATACCAACATGCATCTGAATCGCTATATTGAAGCCATTTCCTGTCTCCCGTTTGGGAGACAGAATTTTAACACATCATGAAAAAAATGGCAAAAATACATTGTACTGTATGGGACTGTCCCCTGATGTAGAGAATGTCTCCATTTATGAGAATATTGCCCAGCTGTCCAATAAGCACTGATTTTTTTCAGTAATAAACAAGAGAAAGATATTGATCTCTGTATGTCTGCTTTTGATTACATTTCAGCTTTAACAGTCTCGAACAATTAGGCATTTTACAAAAAAATGTGCGCTTATCGGTCATGTGCTGCTTAATGGTATGTATAGGGGAGAATTTTCGATGTGGAGAAGTCAATTTCCACACATTTCAATCCATCCAATAATAGAATGCTAAATCCAACCAAATAAATGACATCGTTGTGATAATTTAGAGAAGTGACTTGGTGTTTATAGCTTGATAAAATGCAGCTTGCAGCTGTGCTCATCCTCAAGAGGAACAGACACAAATTTAGGCAAATTTAACAAAGTTTTGCTACTTTTTAATGAATCATTGCTCAGATTCATTCTGGAAACAGTTTTTATTTGATATATTATGATACATGTATCATGGTGTTTCTTCAATATCATATAAATACTATAAACTAAAATATTTTCCCCTGTGAATCCTGAGCCTCCTGTAGAATGAGTGATGTCATGAGGTATTGACCTTTGGGGTCCAGTAAGTCTCCAGTTTGAATATGGGGTTATTCCAAAATTATTGATGGAAAATAACTGCCTAGGAGTTGTTCTACTTTTGTCAGTGTTGTTTAGTTTTTTTATCATTTGGTTTTCATTTTTTATATAGTTGGCCTCCCAAGCCCCCCAAATATTTTTCTGTTGGCATTTTTGAGTACATTTTGGCATCCATGCCTAATGTGTACCTTAATGTGTAACAATACACGCTAGGGTGGATGCCAAGTCTGAAAATGCCCCAGAGTCCCAAAAATAGGTCAAAGGTCAACTAAGTGCAAAATTTGAGATATTTCAACATTATAGCAGTATCTTATGAAATATTTTCATTTTTTTTTTGTAAAAAAAGCCCCAAATTACATCTAATGCATTTGTACGGTGTAATCAGTTACAATTGTTACAGCAATGCAGATTTAGGTCAAAGGTCACTTTAGTGCAAAAAATGCTTAGTTTCATGCCCTTTTACAATTGTCTGTATAAACATCAGTGTCAGTGGTATTCTGATGGGGATAAAGTTCTTTTAGGTACTTTTTGTATCAATTGTGTATAGAATATGATAGTAGCAATCATTTGATACCAGTTATAGCTATCTGCAGCTTTTGGTTGCTGAGATATTGTCAATTTTATTGATACACTCCCCTGTATTTGTCTGTGGTTTTTCTCTTATATCTTAAGTTTTCTTAATTTTTTGCAACGGGACAGTCGGCTTGGTCATATAAATTATTACATGTTTATACATTATTGTCATAACAATCATTTGATACCATATCTCTAGGACTTATGGTTGCTGAGATATTGACGTTTCCATGGGTATACCCCCTCTATTTTTCTGTGATTTTTATCAAATATTTTAAGTTTTCATCAATATTCAAACAACAAGAAAGTCGAACTATTCATTTGTCTTATCACATGTTTATAGAACATTATCATAACAATTATTTGATATCAATTTCACCTCTCTAGATCTTTTAATTGCTAAGTTATAAAACATTTTGTTGGTATAACCCATCCACTTTTCTGTGGTTTTTCACTAGTATTTAAAGTTTGTATCAAAATTCGAAAAACAAGAAAGTCAGAATGTTTGTGTGTCTCACAACATGGTTATAGAATATTATCCTAGCAATTATTTGATACCAATTTCAGTTCTCTAGAACTTTTGGGCACTGAGATATTAGCAGTTTTATTGGTATACCCCCTTCGTTTACCAAGAATTTTTCTCCTATATCTTAAGTTTCCTTAAATATTTGAGAAATAAGATAGTAAGCTTGTTTATATACCTTATAACATGATTACAGAATATTGTCATAGCAATCTTTTGATACCAATTTCAGCTCTCTATGACATTTGGTTGCTGAGATATATACGTTTTAGTTGATAAACCCCCTCTATTTTTCTGAGATTATTATCTAATATTTAAAGTTCTCATCGCTATTCGAAAGACAAGAAAGTCAGATTATTTATGCGTCTTATCATACTGTTATAGAACATTATTATAGGAATCATTTGATACCTATTTCAGCTCTCTAGAGCTTTTGGTCACTGAGATATTAGCAATTTTATTGGTATACCCCCTTCATTTGCCACTGATTTTTCTCCTATAGCTTAAGTTTTCTTAAATATTTGAGACACAAGACAGTCAGCTTGTTTATACACCTTATTACATGGTTATAGAATTTTGTCATAGCAATCATTTGATACCAATTTCTGCTCTCTATGGCTTTTGGTTGCTGAGATATATACGTTTCCGTTAGTATACCCCCTCTATTTTTCTGAGATTATTATCTAATATTTAAAGTTCTCATCATTAATCCAACAACAAGAAAGTCAGATTATTTATGCGTCATATTACACTATTATAGAACATTATTATAGCAATCATTTGATACCTATTTCAGCTCTCTAGAGCTTTTGGTCACTGAGATATTAGCAATTTTATTGGTATACCCCCTTCGTTTGCCAGTGATTTTTCTCCTATATCTTAAGTTTTCTTCAGAAAATGAGAAACAAGGAAGTCAGCTTGTTTATATACCATTACATGATTATAGAATATTGTCATAGCAATCATTTGATGCCAGTTTCTTCTCTCTATGGTTGGTTGCAGAGATATAAACGTTTCTGTAGGTATAACCCCTCCATTTGCTGAGATTTTTCTCTAATATTATATATAAAGTTTTCATCAATATTCGAACAAAACGAAAGTCTGATTATTTATATATCTTATTTCGTGGTTTTAGAATGTTGTAGTAGCAATTATTTGATACCAATTTCTGCTCTCTATGGCTTTTGGTTGCTGAGCTATAAGCATTTCTGTGGGTATACCCCTCCATTGTTCTGTGATTTTTCTCTAATATTGAAAGTTCTCATCAAGATATGAACCCCAAGAAAGTCACATTCTTTCTGTGTCTTATCACATTATTATAAACCATTATCATATCAATCATTTGATATAAATTTCAGCTCTCTAGAGTTTTTGGTTGCTGAGATATAAGCAATTTTGTTGGTAGAACTTCTTCATTTATCTGTTATTTTTCTCTGATATCTGAAGTTCTCTTTAATATTGAGCATTAAGATAGCCAGTTTGTTTATATATCTTATTACAGAGTTAAAGAACATTGTCATAGCAATCATTTGGTACCAATTTAAGCTCTCTATGGCTTTTGGTTGACGAAATATAAGCAATTGTGCTGGTGTACTCAATTTTTCTGTGATTTTTTTCTAATGTATTAAGTTCTCATTAATATTTGAACACCAGGAAGTCAGTTTGATATTTAAATCTTATTACATGGTTATCAAGCATTGTCAAACCAATCATTTGATACATATTTCTGCTCTCTTAAGGTCTATCAGTAGCCAAGAAACATGTGGTAATATAGGTGTACCACACTACTTCCTCTGCTTATTAGAGGTGGGGGTGAACACTCGATGATTTTACATGACACACATGGGCAATAAAGAGATCCTCTGACCAAACTGACAGCCATGGGCATTTGTTCTAAGGGTGCAAGGTACATGCTATAGATATAATCAATTTCTTTTATCCACGACGTTTCCTGTTTCGTCAATCCAAAATATTTTGAAACAAAACCAAGGTCAGTGAGCGTGTTTTCCGAAAATGGAAAGGTCACTAGTACAGAGCTGAGTCACATGAAAAGATGTTGATTTGCCAATAAACGTTTTTGACTAGGCAGTTTATCTCGTTCAGTCGCAATGTTCTATAATAAGTCTACCCTATAATTGATCGACATCTAATTGATCGCTTCTAAGCTTATGTAAATCAAGATAAAACATTGATAAATTCAATTGATATATTTTCCTTTTCTCTGGGCATGGCCATTTACTGCATCAGTGTGCGGAAGTTAAGAACGAACTTCAATCGATAGAATTTGTTTGATGTAGTTTGATTTGATCTCGTGACCTAAAAATATTTCATTGACAGGTCGTGTTTTCTCACGTTTGCATAGCCGCTTTCGTCGTGCCTGTCTGAAATTGATTGTATTCCACCCTAAACCCTTGAAATGGCAATTGATTTCCCCTTTGTATATCTTGATTTTCGTCATTTTCATTAATATTCATGAAAATGCAAATGAGATAATTATTATTTAGGCCCATGGGTCATCAACAAATTTGTCGAATAGTATTATTGGTAGAAAAATCCCCCTGGGGAAGGGGGTATGGGTAGCTAGAAGACTATTAGTTATCATAACAGGTTTTGATACTTTTGCACTCATATGACTTTTGACCTAATTATGTGACCCAGAGGCAGTTACAGACTTGGAATATACCCACATGAGTTAAAACACTTGTCAATGAATAAAGTAAGCACATGTTGCCTTTAGTCAGTTCATGTTTGATTTAAGAAATACTTGTTTATTGTAATGGGTGTTTGTTATTTTGCACTCATTTGACTTATGACCTAATTCTGTCACCCAAGAGCATTTACAGTCTTGGCATCCACCTCTATGTCTTTGGACACATGTCAAGGAATGACATGAGTACAAGTTACCTATAATCAGTCCAGTATTTTCCAAAATAATAATGTCTATTTTCATTTTTACAGATTTTCGCTATTTTGCACTCGTTTGACCTTTGACCTTGTTCTGTGGCCCAGGGTCATTTACAGACTTGGCATCCACCCGTACGAGTTTGGGCACATGCCAAGGAATATTATGAGCATAGGTAGAATAATGTACTCAAAAATGCCAACAAAACCAAAACTAAGCCACTTTTATGGATTTGGACTGCCAAGTAATAAGCAATAACTTCTTATGGTTCCGACATAAGGCGTTTCAAGGATATCATAGAGAAATGTCTTAATATTAAGCCATGTTTGTGCAAAAAGTTCAATGGGTATGCAATCTGAGAAATTAGAAAAAAAAAGTTTTACGATTGAATGCAAGAAAAGCTAGATTCTAGATGTGAAAGTAAAAACACTGAGAATGATTAAAAGTTGTTAGTGTTATGCACTAGTCATTTGTAACCACAGCCCCCCACCCCCAGGGAATAGCGGGGACTTTGACTCTCCTTCCAGCAAATCCCTGCCAAAAGCACTGCATGCGGTTGCAAACAGATGGTAACCGGGTAATACTCAATTGAGGGTGTATGCCGTATGAAAAGCGAGAGAGTGTTAAAATAAATTATTTATGGGGTCCTTTGATCTTTTTTTTTTAATCTGTACCGAGTCAATCAACTTCTGACCATTACCTCAGGAGCTGTGGAAATGTGACTTGCTCAAGGCCACAATGAAAGGCGCCCCGTCTGAGGATCGAACCCGGGGCCTCTGGGACCGAAGTCAACCACTCTACCCCTGCGCCAGTCCGCTGCAAAAACCAATATTATGGGACTGTTTCTAGAGGGCCAGCAACAGTTGAACACAGTTTCAATGTTGAAAATTTGCTATCATGCTATGTATCAAATCAATGTAATTGTATAAAGGACAATGAAAACGCATACACCACGAAAATATGAATACCACGAAAATTAAAGAGTTTGTCCCCAAACTGGACAAAACGCAATGAAAAATGTTTTGCAATGTCCTGGCATCACTCGGCAAATTAAGAAAAACTTGAGATTACCCGAATAATTTTAAATCCGGTCTTTTGCCAATGCTAAGCTGCACAAATTTGCCGGAATCACATTTTGTTTGCTCAGAAATACTCCGGGAAGTTTAGTTGTATACCATGGCGACAGGACGCACTTCATTCGCCCTCTACCGGTGAAGTCTAACTATTTACCGAAAACACAGGGAGGAATAGAATAGAATAGAATAAAATTTATTTCCAATTATGGGCCACCACATAGTAGCATATGAATCGCAATGATGAAATGAAATAGTATAACATTAACAATAAAGTAACAAAAGCTCGATTCTGATTAAGAAGCAATTACTGAACTCACATTTTGAAAACCTGCCCATGCAATATATACTCATCAAAAGAATTTTAGCACCAGTTAATATTTTTCTCAATTTAAAATAATGTCTAGTATAGATATTTATCAAATAAACTTTTAAAACTTAATATCATCTTAAAGGGCTGGACTTCCTGAATAACAATTCAATATTTTTTTAAAAAAAAATTAAATAAAAATGTGCAAAAATGCATGTTTTTGTAAACACCAATCAGTTTGGGTAAAAGTATTCGCTAATAAAACCGCACATTTTGTTGCAAGCTGGTATAGGCCGCCCCATAGTGATGAAAACTTGACACCTTTGGAAGACCTACAGAAATTTGATACTTTGTTCAGAGAGCAGCTTAACAAAATTAGGGATAAACATAAAGGAAATAAACCCCCCTCAGTTCACGTTCTAGGGGATTTCAACTTTGGAGATATTGTTTGGCCGGACAGACACAATAAATGTGGGTCACCATTGAGTAGGATTGAAGGTCAAATTTTGGTTGACATTATTAATGATCATGGATTTGATCAATTAGTCCACTTCCCTACCAGAGAAAGAAATACTTTGGACTTGATTATCACTTCTCTTCCCAATCAGTTTGTAGACATCCACTCCCCAGATTGTCTCAGTGATCATGATATTGTTTCTGGAACGCTGAAGATTGTTATTCCCCCCATTAAGAAACCTCGGAGGAAGGTGTATCGGTACCAGAAAGGTGATTATGAATCTATGAGGGCAGAAACATTAAAATTTGCAAAGGAAAAGTATTTCAATGGCTACTCGGATACCCGTTCGGTTCAGGAAAATTTCAATCTTATTACATCTTTCATTCAGGACTCGGCAGATAAGCATATCCCATCAAAAACAAGTCGCTCTGTCTCTTCTGTCCCATGGATAACTCCTGAGATAAGGAGGAAGATTCGCAGGAAAAATATAACTCATGCAAAAGCTAAGAAAACTGGAAGTGCAAAAATTAGATCTAAATTTGAAAACTTAAGAAGGGAAATCAAAGCTGATATAAGGAAGCAGCATGACCTTTATGTCAATAACTTGGTAGGGGACGTTAAGGCTAATCCCAGGGATTTTTATAGGTATATCAATAGTCAGAGGAAAGATACCCAAGGCATTCCCCCTTTGAAAAAGAAAAATGGAAGTGGTATTGCTCAATCAGATTTCGAAAAAGCAGAAGAATTTAATGGACAGTTCACAGATGTATTCACCAAAACGGTACACAACCAAGTCCCACTTCTGGATAGGTCGGCCCCATTCATGGATGAAATTGTTGTAACAAAGGAAGGAGTAACAAAACTCCTTAAAGGTCTGAACCCATCTAAAGCCTTAGGACCTGATGAACTCCATCCTAGAGTCCTTAAAGAATTGGCAAAAGAATTAGGACCTGTATTTGCACATCTCTTCCAGCAGTCAATCAATACGGGTGAAATCCCCAAGGAATGGTCACTTGCTAATATTTGTCCACTTTTCAAGAAAGGTGACAGGTCCCTTGCTTGTAATTACCGCCCAGTTTCTTTGACTTGTATTCCTTGCAAACTTCTAGAACATATTGTCTGCTCAAATATCATGGGTCATCTTGACCAGTATAATCTTTTGTCGGACAAACAGCATGCATTCAGGAAATGGCATAGTTGTGAAACTCAGTTAATTACAGTGATAAATGATTGGGCAAAAATATTGGACAAAAAGGGTCAGGTTGACACTTTTATTTTGGACTTTGAAAAAGCTTTTGACACCCCTCCACATGAACTTCTTAAAAGCAAATTATTTAGTTATGGTATAGGTGGAAAGACATTGGAATGGATAAATGCTTTTTTGTGCTTCAGGCAGCAAAGGGTAGTAGTTAATGGTGTTAAATCTGACTGGGCCCCTGTTGTGTCTGGTGTCCCCCAGGGCACCGTTCTCGGTCCATTGTTGTTCTCCTTGTACATAAATGACATACCCGTTGGCATTGACTCTCAAATCAGGCTTTTTGCTGATGACTGTGTTTGTTACCGTGAAATTAAAACAGTAGAAGATACATTGAAACTTCAGAAAGACATTGACCTTTTAGGGAGCTGGGCCCGAAAATGGGGCATGAGATTTCAACCTGTCAAATGCAACATGATGCAGCTGACAAATAAGCGGATAAATAAAATTGAGGCCTCGTACACCCTCGAGGGAACGGTTTTGGAAAATGTTGATAGCATTAAATATCTAGGTGTAACAATTACAAATGACCTCAAGTGGAATACCCATATCAATAATATCTGTACTAAAGCCAACAGAACACTTGGATTCTTGAGGAGAAACTTATTTTCTTGCCCCCAAGATGTTAAAGAAGCAGCTTATAAAGGACTGGTGCGCCCAGTCCTGGAATATGGAAGTTCTGTTTGGGATCCTCATACTAAATGCCTCCAGGAGGAATTGGAGAAGGTTCAGAATCGTGCCGCTAGATTTGTAACTAGGAATTATACTTTCGAGGAAGGTAGTATGACTGGCATTCTTGAACAACTCAGATGGGAATCTCTCAAGAAAAGGAGGACGGATAATCGACTTATATTACTATACAAAGGTCTGAAGGGTAAAGCCAGAATACCTACAGATGACCTTATCCCAAAGACTAGGCGTTGTAGAAATAGCCACTCCAAGGCATTTCAGCTTCCATCTGCTAGTATAGAGGCCTATAAATGTAGTTCCTTTCCCCAGACTGTCAGGGACTGGAATGACCTCCCTGACTCTCTGTTTTCTACTGCTGAAATGTCAGATGATTGTGTGTCCAAGTTCGCTTCACTCGTGCGTTCAAGGGACTAATTTTTCCCCCCATCCGAACCCCCTGGTGAAATAATGTCATTTGGCGTGTCACCAGTAAACTATTCTGATTCTGATTCTGACCAAAATTTCGGATGCAGCAAAAAGCCCACAACTTTATTTCTGGGCTTCCCACCCCGAATTCGTTTCACATCCACATTCGAGATACTGAAAGCAATCATTTAAGGATGTTCGTTGCCAATGAAAAAGTATTCAAACTTTTTTTCTTACCGCTCTTTTTTTTTTTTTCAAAATATAAAAACAAAATAAATATAGGGTAGTGTGCATTTTTTCAAGCTACAGGCCTCTGAATGAGACCTCTAAACAACATGTTTGAAAATTAGAAAATTTGATTTAATTTTCAATTCTTTCACATATACCTTCCTGGACAAACAATACATGACGAATGCTTTCGAAAGTCATTTTGTTTATGTAACACTGACTATGTTGGACCTAAAACAGACATAAATTTTCATCTTGAAGTTGATGTCATTTTTTTCGACTCATTTAACAACCCTACCCCCTAACTTTAAAAGTCGGAAAAAATCAATATTTATAAATGTGTCAAAACCATATTTGTAGATTCAAACATTTTCTTGTATTTTCACACAACATAGAACTTGTTCATTTTTTTTAAATTAAAGAATGAAAAATATAGTGTAGTGTGCATATAAGAGAGAACCAACAACTTGAAAATCGCCATTTTAACCGTTTTTTCGGCTGTTTTATTTCTTACACCCCATTTCATAAAAACCACCCACAATTTTAAAACTAGCATACCAAAGAAAGAAATATTGATGAAGAATACCTTGTATACATCTACTTCTTCTAAAATAAACATCCAATCAGTGCAAGTAATTTAGAGTTGTGTAATATTCAAGTTTAATCTACCCTACCCCCTAAATTTTGCCGACACTTAAAATTTTCTAAAAGTTGCAGAAAATAGGGTGAAAAAATGAAGTTCCTTAGATTGACATTTTTCATGACTCGTTCAATGCATATCATCAATATGTATTCAAATATAAAATATTAGGAAAATATCTGCAACCGTTTACGAGATATTCAACAAAATAAAAAACCGGAAGTTCCGAAATGTCAAATGTTGGCAGCGAACATCCTTAAAACTAAAACTTTATTTATTTTATTTTTTTTTTTTTTTTATTTTTATTTATTTATTATTTTTTTTTTTTGACAAAAACACTACTTTTGACAAAAAATAACGATTTTTGAGATTTAGTCTAAATTCTAAGATAAAGCTTAGTAACTCATCTCTCCAATAAAATGGGTTGTTTTTTCTTTCAAACACAGCATGTAGCACCCCATTAATGTTTACTTGGAGGTACTGGTTTTCAACCCATCCAAATTCAGAATTTTCAAAAAGCTGCATATCAAAAAAGTACTCATGCAACATCTTTGACATGAGATTGCCTTTAACAGAAAGAAAACAAGCGGCAGGTTTTGGTGTCAAAACATCTCATAGTGATCCAAAATTGAAATGAATTTCGATTTTACTCATTTTTTCCAATATTTATCATTTTGTCTCAAAAATTGCAATTTTGTCAAAAAATGATTTTTTACTTGAATTTTGAGATTTTTTAAATTGTTTTTAGGCTTAATCATTAGCTTTGGAGCTCTTGTGTGTAAATTTGGAAACAAAAATGTGTTCTTAATGCTGTAGCAGTTTTTGTGGAATTTTTTCGATTTTCCAATTTTCAGCATTTACAGAAAATGGAAATTTTCAATGTTTTCTAAAATCGTTTCCGCAACGAGTTTTGGTCTTATCACACACATTATCAGACTCTTTCAGACTGTGCAATTTCAAAAAGCTAGGTTTAAAATTGTTAGTTAAAATGTCACTTAAAGATAAAAAAAAATCTAAATGGTGCAAAACTTCATTTGATGAGTATATCAATCTTTTTTAATATAAGATACAATTGAAATTTTTTTGGTAGATTTTTTTTTATATATATTATCGATATAGGTGAGTTATCGATGGTCACTGTGGCCAAGTTTCAATGATTGAAATTAACAATAATCTGTAATTTCCAGATAGTTTCTACGATATTGACTTTTTACGTAAACGTTGTTGTCCTGAGAGAATCTAATGCCAGAAATTACTATCAGATCAAAAGGAATTCTTAAATTATTATCAAACCTGAAGACCGATAAAGCCGCCGGCCCGGACGACATAAACTTAAAACGTTTAGTTTTAAAAGAACTCAGAAATGAAATTACCCCTGTGGTCAAGGCTATCTTTGAGAAATCACTAGCGACAGGTCAACTGCCAAAAGATTGGACACAAGCAAGGGTGACCCCTCTCTTCAAAAAGGGTGATAAGTGTGAACCCGCAAAATATGATATCTATAGGCCAATTTCGTTGACCTGTATAAATTAAACATATTTTATTGTATAGATAAACAATAGGATTGAGCACAAGTTATTACAACATTAGATAGCCCTCTCCCAAATACAATGATACAACTAAATTTTATGGCATAATGGTGAAAACAATTAATACTAATTCATATATGTTCCACTCATACATACATATTCTCTCGTGCTCTCATTCACACGTGTGGTGCCGTTGCAACTCTATGATTTGAGTGCATTTTGAAGTAGCGTAACTAGTCAAAGGTGTAAAAAAAACGCACAGTGTTGTTTTAGTCAAATCTATGTGAATCTTTGATAAATCTCAGTACCGAAAGCATTATAAATTTATTTGTTTCATTATCGAATTCTGGAGATCCAGAAGTTAACATTTTGAAATCAAGATTAAAAGCAATACCGAAGTTTAAACTTTGTAACAGTCTGTTTCTTGCTTCCATGTATTGTGGACATTCGAAAAAATAGTGTTCGGCATTGACCTCAGTGTATTTTGTGCAAAGTCATGGAGCACATTGTTACCTCCAATGTTGCTCGGTATCTAAATGAAAATGATATACTGTATGGATTACAACATGGCTTCCGTGAGAAACGTTCTTGCGAAACGCAGTTGCTTGAAGTAGTGGAGGAATTGTGCAGAAAAGTCACCGGGCCGATTTGGTCTTGCTAGATTTTAGCAAGGCCTTCGACAAGGTCAACCATCTAAAACTCCTATTTAAACTTTCCACTCATGGTATTAAAGGAAAAACCTCAAAATGGATCAGTTCTTTTCTTGGGGGTCAAACACAGGCTGTAGTGCTTGAGAGGGATTGTTCACCAGAGGTATCAGTTACATCAGGGGTGCCACATGGCTCAGTCATCGGCCCACTTCTCTTCTTGCTCTACATATATGATCTCCCTGAAAACATTCAGGCTTTTCGCAAACGATACTGCAGTATACCTCACGGTTAACAATCCAAATGATAGTAAAACTCTCCAAAATGATCTAGACACCCTACAGCTATTCGATACAATGTATCATATAAGTATAATCTCTGACATACTGCGTCAGGGAGTAAAGGCTCTTTGGCTCAGTGCTTAGAGCACTGTATTTCTACTCCGGCTGTACGGGTTCGAATCCCATCAGGGACGTGGGGTTATTTTTTTCACACTGTGCATCATTTCATCATAGTGAGTTCAAGGCTTATTTTCATATTCGTAAGAAAGTATTATCAGAACATCCGATACCGGTTAGTTTGTCAATAAATCCTCTGTGCCAGACCGTCTGTCGATCACAAAATACTGCCTTTACTTCTTTATCGCTGTCAACGATATGTGTGTAAAAGTTGTGGAGTCCCCTTGAACAAAACCAGATTGAAAAGAGGTGAGGATTTGATGTTCGAGAAGGTAACTGTACTAATGTCTGAGTATATGTAACGTTCCATGGTCTTTCGTACAAAGCTTATAAGTGATATGAGCCGCCTCGTGGGAAAACACACAATGTGGCTTTTGAACAGGTCTGACACAAATCAGGCTGCACAGTCACAGAAGCAGGCTAGAAGCTTGAAATTTCGGATTTAAGAAGAAGAGGAAGTGTACTATCCTTGTAGCGAAAACAAAGGCGCTGATCAGCTTTGCGTCTTTGTTTTCGCATATGCAGATTGCTGGTTTTCCCATGGGGCGGCTCATATATGGGACGATTATTAGGGGTGTGTGATTTTATTCATCCTTTTTGTGAATGGGGGTTAGATTGCCTTCTTTCCAAGCTTGAGGAAAGTAGCCCTGATCTAAGGAACGATTAGATACAATTGAAAGAGGAACTGCAAGGGCGCATGGCCCTTGCTTCAGAAGTCTTGGACTACCAAGTGTGGGCCACAAGATTTATTATCCGTTGATATGTGACTGCACTTTAAGCTAAAAATGGACAGATGCTTTTCTCTGTAATGGGCATCAGAGAGTTGAAGTACATTCTTTTATATCAGACTGTGTCCCTGTTGTGTCTGGTGTCCCACAGGGCAAGGGTACGTGGACAATTCGGACCTTGGCTAATTCGGACCTTGGCTAATTCGGACCTGATTCGGACCTCAGCTGTGGACAATTCGGACCTTGGCTAATTCGGACCTTGGCTAATTCGGACCTCGACCACTGGTCAGTTCGGACCCCGCAAAATCGAAGTCCGAATTAGCCAATAATTTTTTTGAAATATGGTCCGAATTAGCCAAGGTCCGAATCGAATTAAGGTCCGAATTAGCCATTGTCCGAATCGGATTAAGGTCCGAATTAGCCAATGTCAGAATCTGTTTGGTGTCCGAATTAATCACATGTGAAACAGAAATAAGGTCCGAATCAGCCAATGCTTGAATCGATTCAAGATGGAAGAATTGCCTGTGTCTTCAAATCATTAAAATAAACATTCATTGTAGTACTCATGCTAGTATTTCATGTAGTATTCGCGAGTGAAATACTTTGTTTCGTTGATTGATTGATTGATTGATTTGTGGCTTAGCATCCCAGTCAACAGCTATGGTCATGTCGAGACGCTGCCTCCATTTTGTAGAACATTTACCCAACATAACGATGTCATGACATCCAATATAACCACGCAAGTAAACACAAGGACTGGTATGTATGGATTGTTTGACTTTAACCACTTTTCCTGGGCAAAGACCTTCTGAGCGGTTAACCAGTGATCAGACGGTCAGTCAGAAGTGAATAAGCATTGTCTGTAGGCTCAAGCAGCCCATATGTTTCCTAAGGGTACTTTGTGTTTTGTAGTTCACAATCGTCTGGTGTATGAGAATAGTAAGCTCAAACCGCAATTTTACCTTATGGAATGCGAGACCGCATGAAATCAGTAAAGGATGGCTCGTTTTTAATCTGAACGCAGTTTTATTTGTGGAAAATACATAATGTGAAGGTCCGAAATGACCAATGGAAAAGGTCCGAATTGACCAACGGAAAAGGTCCGAATTGACCAATGGAAAAGGTCCGAATTGACCAACAGAAAAGGTCCGAATTGACCAAAGAATTTTTATTTTTGAGGTCCAAATTTACCAATAAAAAAGGGTCCGAATTGACCAGTGGTCGGGGTCCATATTGACCAGTGGTCGAGGTCCGAATTGACTAGGGCCGAATTTTTTAGGGTCCGAATTGACTAGGGCCGAATTAGCCAAGGTCCGAATTGTCCATTCAGGGCAAGTATGTGTTTATCCAGTCGTTACACAGTGAGCTGTGATTCATGGGCTAAAACGCAAATGTCCGTTCTTATATGAACAATCCATGAGAGCGCTTGCTGATTCCGTGTGTAACCGCTTGGCGATCGCCTGTGAAATGTATAAAATTCGCGACTTTTGAACTGTAGTTTTTTTCGGTTGCGTAAAAAAATGCGCACCTGATATATCAGTTTGCGCTTTCGTAAAACGATGGTATTATTTACTAGTCTTCTCATATTTCACATCGGATACTTAGGCGTATATTGACATGACAGTGTATCTTAAACCACTATAATGATTTTTTCAACAAAAAAAAAAAACAGATTTTCCTTATTCATACCCGATCCACCCGGTTGTGTAGACCTATTGTTCAACTAACCGTTCAGTTCACACTGTTTATGATCATTTATTCATTGCACAAAGGTCGATATTGTTACCATTATAAATCCGTGTAAAAATATTTAAAATAGATCTAGACCAACAATTTTAACGAGGAAGTCTAGTGGTGGTTTAAAAACAGTAGAGAAAATGTGTAATTTAGGTTATGGAGTTCTGAAGTATTCTTTGTTTTTCATTAACTTTATCGTATTCGTGAGTATTCATTGTGTTACTCTGAAAATACAAATGCTGAATTCGTATTTAATGTGTGTTTTACCTTAACACTCCTACATCCATCGCCAGAAAAAAGCTCCAATGGAGCTGGCACAATTGGGCAATAAATCTCAGAAAATATCTTGTAGCTTTCAGCTTTTATCATCATTATCAGTAAACTGTGAAAGTAACAAGAGCAACAGTCTCCAGATGTACGATATCAGATTTCTACAGGTTTCAGATATTTTTCATTTCTCTTGGACCATTTTGTGTAAGAAATCATGAATGTCATATTTCGAGCCTGTGGGTACTAATTTATATGGTTACTCACAATCATGGGTATATAAAATTTGGAAGCACTTATAAAATTCTTGAAACTTCTTATACTTTTTTCTCAAATTTTTGGGCAGCCTGTGGTCTTCAACTTTTTTGGTACTCAAAATATGTGGGTATTCATAAGTCTGGATGATGAAATTTTGTTGGCACTCAAAATTGGTGGCAATTAGAAGATATTGATATTTTAGTAATTATGTTATTACATAAAGTTGTGGCACTAGAAATGTTTATGAGTCATGAGTGTATTCAAAATAAGTGGGTATTCAAAAGTGCATATAAATATTTTGGGGTATTGAAAATGTTAGAACTATATTGTCTTGTTACAAAAAGCATGGGCAAATTATGCTGGTCTTCACTATAAGAATGTTCACGAAATTCAATCACACAAAATTGTGGGTATTCAGAATAAGCTGTGTCATAAAATTATGAGTCAAGACTGAAACTGTTCGTATAAACTGTGTGGTCTTGGATTTCTCATGGAATCGTTGGTGTTCAAGTTATTTGTATGTACAATGTGTATTCATAAATTAAAGCACTCGGCGTGCTAGATAATTGTGGGTACTCAACATGTGGGTACCTAAAATAGTTTGGTGAAAGTGCAGAAAGTTTGCACATGCATGTGAACTGAAAGTCATATGGAAAAAAATGCCACCTTAATATCTTATAGACTCAGATCAGTGTTTCATTTAGTCTGATCAGACACTGTATCCATTGTCTATAATATTGAGACAAAGAGTAAATTAGATGTTAATGTCATATTTCATCTAATTCTTGAAACAAACAGGTGGCCAGAGTCAAGCACTTTATCTGGTTTTCGTAAAGCATAAGAATTTATTGTGACAGCCTTAAAGATTAGAAAAAACAGCAAAAAACTCTGAAAACAGGCGATAGATGTAGGAGTGTTAAACATCGTGACTGTTGAAATTAGTCATCTTATTAAATATGAAACATAATTAAATTTGATACGCAGTATTTATGTCCAAATCGTCATGAGCATGCATACTTGGTAGTTTGTTTGTTCGGGTTTAACGTCGCTTTCAACATTATCTGTCATATCACGACGGTGTCTGGTTGTGACAGGGAGCTCATGCTCACTTCTATAGTGCTGCCTCACTGTGGTATCAGATCCCAGACACTTTTACCTGATACCACCCCCAGTCACATTATACTGACACAGGAGCGACCAGTCCTAGCCCTACCCCGAAAATCCGAGTGCCAAGCGGGGAGCAACTAGTACCATTGTTAACGACTTTGGTATGTCGCGGCCCGGGATCGAACCCGGTACCTCCCGATCTCGGAGCGGACATACTTGGTAGATAAACATGCATTAAGTGTAGCCTTTATTTTATCCCATTTCGTGGTCTTCACATGTTTAGTATGATTTTTTTCTGACCAGTGCTGTACCTGTCGACCACAGCATTCTCATTAGCGACGACATGTACTGGTCCAACGTTATCATTGGAATAAGTCCACATTCAGTTTTAGGGACATTAGCAGTGATTTTAAATTTTATAATACTTACTTACTTACTTACTTACTTACTGTCTTACTGTCGTTGAGGCCTTGTATAGTCTCTCGACTCTTAGGCCCTTTCATGTCTTCTTTCATTTAACAATACAAGCTTCAATGAAATTTCCCTAAGCAAACAGAATAGACCCAGATGGGACGCCGCGTTCTGTGGTGTCACATTTCGGACTATGATGTTTTCCTATATTCCACGTTTTAAATGAGTTATAATACAGCCATTTTTTGTTTACCTTTGAATCAGAATCCGCATGTAACATGTCCATATAATTTCTTTCAGCCAGCAGCGGCGGCGCTGACCAGTTTTATGATATGGGCTCTCACCATCTGGGAGGAGCCCGTACGGTCATTTATGGAGTTCATGTCCTGTTGGCCGTGCCTTCTCTGTCTATTGGGCAGCGTCTTTACGGTCATGACGTTCTTCGGATGGTTGGGATCGCTCAGGGATAACACAGCGTCACTTCTTGTGGTAAGAATACCTGCCGTTGAAAATTCAAGTTGACGGAATCTGGTGTTGGTTCGAGCCCCACATGCGGTACATGTGAGACAAGCCAAGTTCTGCTTGCGGGTGTGCCGTGTGTGTTTTCTCGTGAGTCTCCCGTTTTCTCCCCACCTACTGATTGGCCCGTCTCATATGAGCTGAAATGATTTTGGAATAAAAATGAATCATGTCTGATAGTTTTACAGATGTCGTCCGTTTCTGAAAAAAAGCAGACCTGACACATGATCAGGCAAAGTCAGGATCTTACGTTTTCTGCCATGTTTGATATGACTCGAGAACGTGATAAATGAGCCGACGCATGAGAAAACAAACCATCTGGGTTTCCGACCAGGTCCAACACAAACCGGCCTGTACAGTCACAGGAGCCGGCTAGAAGCTTGAAATTTGGGATTGAAGAGGAAGTGTACCATCGATGAAGCCAAAACACAGACGCTGATCAGCTGTGCAGTTAAACCACAACTGATCTGCGTCTTTGTTTTCGCCTATGTGTGTTGTTGGTTTGTTTATGCACTTAAGCTTTGTATTTTTCTTGAGTGCCGGGGTCGCTTTGAGAATGCGACTGCTGATAGGAAAAAGTACCCATATGACCTATGCTGAAAGCAAGCATCTACCATCACCGTGTGACGGACGCATTATGCAGCTGATGAATGAGTTTGTTTAAAACTACTATATCTCTCACGGTTGTGTCTGGCTGGTCGGATAATAATCATCAAGAAAGCATGTCCATGAAAAGTATACCCCTCATGCCCCACAGTTATATAGCAAAACTGGGGTATGCAGGGGTATACCTATTTTTCTTATTTTTGCTCCAAAACATAGATTGTGGGTACTCGTTAGAACCGCCTCGGCGAGGCGGTTCTAACGTGTCACCCACAATCTATGTTTTGAGCAAAAATAAGAAAAATATCAAATTTTTTCTGATGAAATTTTCAATTTTACAGCTGAAAAAAAAAATCACTGTATATTGCATGGGCAAGTTTTTGTAATGATTACATCTACTACATTTTGTTTCAGTACCGCATTTTCCTTGGTGTTGTAATTCTAGCGGAGGTTGTCGGTATCGTCATCATATTTCTGCTGGTATATGTCCCAGACACGACCTCACACCTCTACCCAGACCAGCTCTCCAAGGAAGCCATAGAACAATACAGAGATAGAGAATCATTGAGGGAGTTTATTGACCAGATTCAGATGGACGTAAGTATTTTTACAAACTACGAAAACTTCAGTCGAACGCGTGCATCACATTGTCCAATCTTCGGTGTCTTCCGAACATGCCGAAGGCAGTCTCAGCATTCTCTCGTACCGGCTTACGGTTTTTCGTGGATTGTCGTATCTTGGAATTTGGCTTTCACTATGGTTCCGGCAACGTAATCTTCCAAATCACCGTAGAAGCGCCGACAGGCCGATATTTGGGAGAACGCTACGGTAATGATCACGATTTACATAATTATATAGTTGCGCTGTTATGGTGCTTTTGGAGTCGCCGTGGCTTCCAAATACGACATGCCTCTAATCGCCATGCGCGTAGGTCCATCAGAAAGAGCGTAGTAAAGAGATGAGACGCAAACAAAATATATAAATGCGTATTAGAAACGCCGTGTTCAGTCGTGATTAATTGTCCACGCTAGAATTGCAGTGAAGCGTTTTGATTGTTGCAAGAGCGTAGGGAGAGCGTCAAGAACACAGAAGAAACGTTGGCCTACGTAAGATGAGCTTGCAGACAAATATCGCGACTCTTTCGATACGGCTATTAAAGATCTTTTGCGGCTTCTCACTATGCTTTTACCGTGCTGGGTACACAGAGGTTCTTCTATTTAATCAAAGTTTGAGGTACACATGTAGGTGACAACTATGATCTGATTCGCATCTAGTACGAAACAACGTCTAAACTGCGCTCCTGTCTGATTCGCATCTAGTACGAAACAACGTATAAACTGCGCTCCTGTCTGATTAGCGACGTTTTAACCGAAATGAGCCTGTGCATGAGAAAACCAACAATTTGGGGTTCCGACCAGGTCTGACACAAATCAGGCTGCACAGTCACAGAAGCAGGCTAGAAGCTTGAAATTACGGATTTAAGAAGAAGAGGAAGTGTACTATCCGTGTAGCGAAAACAAAGGCGCTGATCAGCTTCGCGGTGACCGCGAAGCTGATCTGCGTCTTTGTTTTCGCCTATGCAAATTGTTGGTTTTCTCATGCACAGGCTCAAATTTCGAAGCGTGTTGGGATCGCAGTGGGTATGAGGCACAAGATTTGTAATTTAAATTTCAAAATCATTTAATTTTATTTCAGTGGCATTGCTGTGGGATTAGTAACAACAAGGAAGGCTATAAAGACTGGAGTGCCAATGTCTACTTCAACTGTTCGGCTCCTGATGTCAACTTTGGGGATTTCTGTTCCGTTCCGTTCTCCTGCTGCAAATATAATAGTGTAAGCATCACTTTAAAATTAAATGAAATCTGTACTTTCAATGAATTGTTTTAGTTTAAAATACATGTACATGTCATGTATTTCGAAATGCATGGAATTTTCACCCATACATTCATTTATGAATATTTGGTTGAATTTCACCGCAGTGGACATTGTTTCTGCAAGGCTTGACCATAATGTGTTTCACTCAGGAAAATACTTATTGAAGTATTTCTTGTTTGAAGATAAAATGTATGGTTTTACTAGCAACTCGATATTTCACCATGAGGACCGAACAACTAACTAAATGTTGTGAACCACTGCAGAAGCAGCTTCAAGCTGAGGGTGAGGTTAGGCCTGTATAACTAGTTTAAGCCCGCCAGTAATTTTATCATTACTGATCGTTCCAAGGCGATACTTCTGTGGTGATTCTTATTGTTTTATGTCTTGGTGTTGAATTTTGTGCAGTTAGCACCTTATGTACTCGTACGTACGTTTTCATATTTTTAGTTACGGTTGGGTGGCCCCCTATTGGGAAAATAGCTGCTCATGTTTTCTTACTACATGTATAAGTACCTGGACCCAGTTGTTCAAAGCATCGTTAGCTTAACGATATCGTTAAGACATAAATTTGTTAAGCAAATATCAGCTAAAGTAACAAATACACTGCGGTGCAAAAAATTCTCACATTTTTTTCAACAAAAAATAACAGTGTACGGCCCGTATTTGTAATATTCATGTTTGAAATTTTAACGAAACGTTAACTAACGACGTCGTTAGTTTTGAACTTGTTAATTCACACTTCGGTATTTGGAGTGGGAATTTCTGATTGCGTCATTTCCTGATCATTGCCTTTTTACTTTTCATAAAATTAGTTATGGGCATACAAAAATTGCAGAGGTTGGAGGTACTGTTTCTCTGGCGGAGAGTTTGTTGCAAGCCCGATTTTCAGTCTATAATTATGCAATTTTCGATCACGGACAGTGAATTCTAAGTTTCAAATGTATCCAGGCACAGCAACTTGACAGATCTACATGCATGTGAACAACTAACCTTATCAGTCAATGTTTTAGCATACTATTCAAGTTTGTGTTGTTTGATTGGAATATGCTTCTTTGTCTTGAATAATTTTATAATTATCCAGTTATATATATATATATACATTACAAAAACACGCCCATGCAACATACAGAGATTTTTTATAAGTTGTAAAAATTGAAAGTTTTCAGTAGAATTTTTTTTAATATTTTACTTATTTTTGCTCAAAACATAGATTGTGGGTACACGTTTGAACCGCCTCGCTGAGGCGGTCCTAACGAGTACCCACAATCTATGTTTTGGATCACAAATAAGAAAAATAGGTATACCCCCACAAACCCCAGTTTTTCTATATAAAAGTGGGGTTTAATGGGGTATTTATTTCACGGACATGTTTTCCTTAGTCTTGTTGAAATCTCTTTCAGGGTGATTACAGAAATTTGTTGTGTGGAAAAGGCATGGCTCACCCTGATGTGGTAAGTTCATTACGAAATCTTCTTGCCCATGCAATATACCGATCAGCATTGAAAATTTCATTGGAAAAATCCATGGGCGAAAGTTCCAAAAAATCTCAATACTGAAAAGCCATCTTTCCAATACTGAAAATTAGGGTTTTCTTATACCAATATATTGGGGAAAAATCTTCCCAATACTGAATTCAGTATCAATACTGAAAACGTTCACCCATGAAAATTTGGTCAATTTTAATATGTTTGCTAAAAACGTTGATCGTGGGTACCCACATTCTATGTTTTGGAACATGAATAAGAAAAATAGGTACAATGTATACTGTAAAAGTGGGGTTTAAGGGGGTATACATTTCATGGACTTGTTTTCCTTATGTTGTTTCTATTTTCTACTTTTTTGGTTTAATAATTTTTAGGTCCAAGAAATTGAAGGGGACAAGATCATCAAGTTATAGTACTTAATGAGTAGCAAATTTAAGGAAAATACTTAAAATACAGTTCAAAAAGGTTACTGGTTCATCAGAACATGTTATAAACCAATATAAAATCAGTCAGGTTCTCATTTTTTCCATTCTATGTTTCTAGGATGCAACAGAACGTGAAACAACAATCAATACCCAAGGGTGTTTCTATGCTCTTGTAGAACGACTGAAAAGTGGCATACTGATTGTTGGGGGCATTGGAATTGGAATACTTATACCCCAGGTAATGGAATATATATATATATATATATATATATATATATATATATATATATATATATATATATATATATATATATATATATATATATATATATATATATATATATATATATATATATATATATATATATATATATATATATATATAT
>OZ024870.1:69386253-69454557 GCA_964017185.1 Rugalucina vietnamica | reverse complement strand
ATTCAGAATTCGTTTAGCGACAAATGCATAAACTGTTAAAGTACATTCAGGTGGAGCGCGGTCGGGTAGAGTGAATGAATCTGTATTAAGTACATCTGGAGTACACGAAAATGACTGCCAGCTTATAGAAATGAAGTGAAGTGAAGTGTAAGTCTTGTGAAAGTTAATTGTATGTACAGGTTTATAAATACTTACACTCGTAGAAATGAAGGTCTGTGCTGCACTGTTTCCTTTCTTTTTTCAGAATTTTTGTAAACGTGATGATTGTCTGATTGGTGCTTATTCGGTACAGTCAGTCCACATACATACGTATACATAATAAATATTAAACATAAAACAATCTTTAAATAGATTGAAAACGAACGGTTCAATTACAAACCAACTCGATCTTGAAATAATTTTTGACCCTTAACTCATTTAACTTTTTGTGGGACATAGACAAACAGTATAGCCCCAGATGTGACGTCCCATCTGGGGCTATTCGGTTTGCTTATAGGAATTTCATCGAAAAATGGAACACTCCTGATGTCCCTAAAACTGAAAGTGGACTGACCCAAATGATAATGATGGGAGAATCCATTCGTCAAATATGGGTTAACAAACTACCTTATTCTTGAAAATCATAGCACCATCGTTGACATTAAAATACAGCGAGTCAGCACTCCATGTGCCGTTATCCATAAAATGATACACAATCAACTGTGCGAACGGTTCCATCTGTCTCGTTACTGGGATCGATATTATCATTGGACTGTTTGGGGTTTGTCGTGTCCAGCTGCCGGTATGCAAGACAATTTTGTTGGCAACAACCTGCAACAAATGATAGATCACTAACCATGATTCGCTCATCTAAATTCAGAAGACAGTATACATCTCTTTTTTTTCTCGAAAAAAAAAAATGGCATGACTTTACCTTTGTACTATACGCAATCAATAAAATTGCAGCTGGCATGTTGGAGGTTGAATACGCGAAAAAATTATGACTCTGGCCATTTAGAGTCGTTGGTCTCCATAGGATGTCGCAGGTTTATTACAAACAGAACAGCAGGCTTCGAAACACTTTTCTGGTTAGTTTTCTTATTATTATCAATCTGGAAGAATGATGCATTATATTCGATCAAATGTACACGTGGTTTATAAACAACGTGATAAATTTGTTTTGTACGAAATGTCGTCATTGCGCCAGTGACAAAAATTGGATGTGACAAATAATTTTCACCTTGTTAGTTGAAATAACCGATGATTTCACAAGATATATGATTCGTTTACAGTTTGTAATGCTGAGGTCATGCGTTATAGTACTAAAGATGTGGAAAATAAAGCATTAGACAAGAAAGTATTCCAACTTTCATAAATCAAAGGAAGTTTTTTTCTTTTTACATGTTACTTACATGTAACAGCTAAGACCATATGGGGATAGGATCTCAGTTTAAAGCCTCATCCAAAAGATTGAAGAAGCCCAGGATCGAACCTAAAAGATTGGACCAATTGATCAGTCCCCAGTATAGTTACACAGGTACATACCATGAAGAATACTTTTGATATAGGATGTACGGATAGTACTTGGAAGTCAGCGTTTCTTCCGGCCTGTTGAAATAAATGGTATACATTTAATAAAAAAACACATTGTCGCTATAAAATCATGCACATAATAAATTTCTTTCAAAGACCTTGTATCGAGGCACTGAATGTGGTTGTTTGTGCAATGTTATATTCTGAGTCTAAGCTTTACTGACTTTAAACTCATATCATGTAGGTAATTTCTATTTTTGAAATTGAGAACAGGGCGTCATGTTTGATTGAATCAGTTCCAACATTATAAACAAAGATACATGTAGACGGAATGACAAGAGAACGCTACAGCAAAATAACGTATCATGTCACATGTCTGGGACGTTGTGGGCGATACCTACCTTCTTTCACAAATATAGTGTCATCATACATGAACATGAGGAAATATTGGATAGCAATGATTATAACTTACAGTGGCATGTTCTGATATCTGTTCCAGCTGAAAGGTTCCATTTGGATTGAACCATCCTGGTTTGTCAGCAGTCCAGGTTGTGGTAAAATCTTTGAAGCTCACCTGTGGGGAGTATAAAAAGAACTTGTGATTGTCCTTTGTGAAAATTGTATTTGGCATCTATGTGTACATATACTTGAAACTGGTGTCGTATTTTGGAACTGCATACTCATAAGAGCATAGATTATATATATTCAATGATTTGTGAAAGGTAAGACCACTGAAGGAATTGTTATAAAATGATCTTATTTAACACTCTCTTAAATAGTTTGTTTTGAAAATTGGATGAAGAATAAGATAAAAAAAAAATAAAATAAAAAAAAAAAAATAAAAATAAAAATAAAAAAAACTCTTACTCGCGATTCTATTTTATGTTTCGGTCGCATATTGTGATCTTCTCTTAATTACTTGGTTACTTGGCTCATTAAAATATTCATATTTTTGTGTGCTAAAGTATCATATAGAATTGCTTTTGACAATAACAAGAATCAGATTTCTAAAATAAATCCAAGATACCATGAGTAAAATTACCTTCAATTGAAGTGACTCTGTGTCTAGTGGAGGAATAACGTCTATGGCCAAGACCCCTACAGGGGGAGGGGCAAACATCTTTGTCCATAACACACGGGCACGGTAGTTTTTCAATTTTCTATCATAGAACTTTGTATAGGCAGCAACTTCGACGTCTTTTGTTGAGGATATCACTGGTCTACCGTCGGCTTGCTCGATTGAAACCTAAATTTGAGACGCGGTACGAACCATCTTTTGCTCGATTGAAACCTGTACTTGAGACACTGTAAGGCACATTTTGTATATACGAAAGCAAACGCATTCTAAATACGAAAGCAAAGACGCAGGTCTGCGATTTAGTTTAGAGCCATATGCCCCACTTAGTTTTGGTATTTCAGGCGCATACCGCATGTCTGTAGATAGCCATGTTTGTGTCGAATTTGATTGGAACACCTAAAGAGGTCGTGTTTATGATACGCCTTCATTTTTATATTAAAGACTTTTCCCAGGTGGTTGGCCTGACCTACATTGCCATTTTACCGCAAATTCATTGGTAGTGTTTAAAACAACTCATTTCACAAACGCTTCCTTTTAATAACGTCGTATAAAACTTTCGTAAATCAAAATTTTCCATTAAACATTATATGCTATATGATGATACTACGAAATCCTCTGAAATTAGAAGACTGGTTGTTGATATAGTGCGCTGATATATTGACGATAAAGACCAAATAAATGAGTGTGGGTCACAATGAATGACGATGCCAGTTTAAAACAGATCACACCAAATACTAGAACCTTGACCACAAAATGTACAAATATAAAACCGGAAATTTCAGCAGATGAAACATATGAGGCTTGTCATCTAATAATGTTTTCAAGTACCCGGACTACTGCAAAAACAAACTTTTTTCAGTATCAAAATTTACTAAATTAAAAATACTCACATGCGCAGTGTACGGCAGTCCGGGCTTGAAATACGACGGACTTTCCGCTCTATCAAACTCCACGCTGTACGGCTCGCTATAAAATCTGACTCTACCGGTGGTGTTTCTCGTAAGGTTGTTGAGCCCCTCGGTCACCGAGGCGGTGATGATCAGGTGGTGACCGGCCAATTTCTCCAGTAGGGGAACGTACGAGTTAGGGTCGACCTCGTCCACCAGCCGGTCCAAGGGCACGGTGAAGGATGCTTCACCTTTGATCTGCTTTGCGGTAAATATAATTATATCAGATGGGACTGAATACACTTACAGGAAGGCTTAAGCTGTTGTTTAAAGGGGTGACAGGTGCTTCCTGCTAATACGTAATCTAAGTATTTACTAGGCGAGCAGCTAAGCCAAACATTGCTAATGTAGGAATGTCCGATTACACCTTAAAGTACGAGTGGAAAGGGCTCGTAGTTTTACGAGTCTTCTTACGTAAACGTATATTAATTTCTGATCCAAGGTGTGTCCAAGTGAATGGGGAATAACAACTTCAATTTTAATTCATATGATTTACAGGCACAGATATAAGATCGATTCCAATTTACGTAAAACTAGTATTCACCATTGTCCAATCCCAGGGATTGGGATTTCGACAACTATGCATTTCAATTTTATTTTCACCCAATCCCAGTTTACGTCAAATTATTATAGTAAAACAGGAGTGATCGCAACAATCATATTTTCACCCAATCCTAACTTACGTCAAAGTTAATTTCCACCATAGCCTCGTCGCCATGGTGTTTCCAAGGACTGGATGGATAGTCTATGTCAGCTTTCAGCAGGACGGTCCCAGTCACGGGTTTGCCATAGGTATACCTGTATAACATTGATGATATACCCAAGCGAAAATGGTTTGCCAAACTTAAGTCATTAATGACGAATGCATTCACCCATCATTATCATTTGGGTGAGTTCACTTTCACTTTTAGGGGCTGCAGATGTGATTTTAAAATTTCATTCCTTTTTTCGATAAAATTCCTTTAAGCAAACAGAATAGCCCCAGATGGCACGCCGCATTCTGTATACTGTTTGCCTATGTCCCTCAAAAGGGACGCCAGGCTTAAATGAGTTAAAAACGAAATTGAAAGCCACTTTTATCTCAGTAACATAAACGAAAAACAAACATGCTAAAACAGTTTAAGCCTTATATGCAAAAGCAAGAAGAAAAAAAAACAAACAACAAAACAACAATAAATGAGCCTACGCATGAGAAAACAAAATAATTGTGTTTCCGACCAGGTCCGACAAACTGACCTGTACAGTCACAGAAGCAGGCTAGAAGCTTGAAATTTTGGATATAGGTAGAAGAGGAAATGTACTTTTTGTGTAGCGAAAACAAAGGCGCTGATCAGCTGTGCAGTTACTGCACAGTTGATCTGCGCCTTTGTTTTCGCATATGCAGATTGTTGGTTTTTGAGTGCGTCGGCTCAAATATCAAGCATTTAAGTATCAGATTTTTTCAGAATATTTCTATTGTTATATTAACATAGAACCGTCTAGAATTATTGTTTAGCACTTTGATATAGGTTTGGCTAGGTAATTGGTTATACAACATACAAGTGATAATAGCGGGATCACAAAAGACCAATATTATGACAATTCAATTAAAACATTAGAACAAAACAAATCCTTGCTACAAAAGTACAAAAGTCAACATAAATATGTGCATGTACGAATTCGGATGTCAGTGCCTTTGATGCCGAAAATTAGTTCAGTATAGATTACTTTTGCGGGGACTGAATACAAGAATATGTGAATTTGACAAGTTTCTTCTTAGTACATGTATTTAAAGCAAGAATTAAACTCGAACACAACAGCCAGACACAAGGTTAGAAAGAAAAGACAACACAAAACATTTAGTAACACGTATGAAGAGCAAGATGGTTAGCTCTTTCCCATACAAGGTAGCCATCCGGCTAACACCAACCAAAAACCAAAAACAATTGGGTCCCCCTTGTAAAATAATGAACTTACTTACTCACTCACTTACTTACGTGCTTACTTACTTATTTACTTAATTCATTACTCGCTCGCTTGCTCGCTCCGCTCCGCTCCGCTCCGCTCCACTCCACTCCACTCCACTCCACTCCACTCCACTCCACTCCACTCCACTTCACTTCACTTCACTTCACTTCACTTCACTTCACTTCACTTCACTTCACTTCACTTCACTTCACTTCACTTCACTTCACTTCACTTCACTTCACTTCACTTCACTTCACTTCACTTTACTTTACTTTACTTTACTTTACTTTACTTTACTTTACTTTACTTTACTTTACTTTCAAAGGTGACTGGTACAAAAAAGCGATAGACAGAATCACAACATCTCTATGTTCGTTTTCAAAGAATAAGGAGCAGTTCTAAAGCTACAGGTTCAAAAGCCAGAACAAAGAGGGCATCGCCAGATTCTGTAGTTTCATACATAAGATAGTCTACTTGTACCCGACAGTGTTAAAATAATAACAATATGGTATTATAATATAATATAGATACATGTATGTAAAAAGAAAATATTTCAGGGAGAATATGCACCGTTTGACCTGATGGTTATGAAACATAAAAAGAAGTGACAACGTAAAGTACATTCAGTATATTCCGGTAAACATTCTTCGTTTATTTTTGGATAAAAGTCCTGAAAAAAACTGAAGATGAGTAAAACGAAAACATTTCACTGATGATATGCACCGTTTGACATGACGGCTATGAAACATTAAAAAATAAACGTAAAGTGCATTCAGCATATTCCGGTAAACAAAACCTCCCAGATAGTTTTCGTTTATTTTTTAATAAGAATCCTGTGAAAACTAGCGATGCGTAAGACGAAATCATTTCATAAGTGATAATATGCATCATTTGAACGGCTGGTTATGAAACGTTAGTAAGTGCTATAGAATCTGTTGTTGTGTCGCTCAACGCTGAAGTGCTGATGTTTATTCATTCCAGCTATTTTTGTCTTCGGAAAATAAGAAAATAGAATAATTCTGAACAACAACCACAATTCAATAACTCTCTCTCTCTCTCTCTCTCTCTCTCTCTCTCTCTCTCTCTCTCTTGGCTAATATTAGTTACAGATCTCTGATGATTTAAATTAAATTCGTCAATGCTACCACTGGGAAGAGCACGAACGGACGCATTATCTTGACCTAAATGGTTCATCTTACTTACTTTACGGACGCATTATCTTGACCTAAATGGTTCATCTTACTTACTTTACGGACGCATTATCTTGACCTAAATGGTTCATCTTACTTACTTTACGGACGCATTATCTTGACCTAAATGGTTCATCTACTTACTTTGCGTTGACCTTGCCTGTCAATGCTTTGTCCGATGTCAGAATATACGGTGGCAAATCTAACTTTGCATCAAACTTCGGCAGCACTGAAACGAATCGCACTGTGTGATTATAAATTTCCTTGATTTATGGTGTAGCGTCCCAGTAAACAGCAATGGTCATATCGGGAATTCGTTTCCATTTTATTGAGCTGTTACCCAGGCAACAATATGATGCCATGACGTTCAAAATGTACTTAAATAAAAATATAACCATCCAACCAAATAGCTAAGGCTTATAGGTTTATACATTGTATGTATGGACGGTTTGGCTTGAAACCACTATTCCTGGGTAGGCTCAGATCCCCTAAGCGGTTATCTGATGGCCAGTCAGTAACTGGAGAAGGCAACAATGGGCGAGGCCCATTTTCCCACCCGGTCACCCTTAAAAATTTCCTTGAAGACAAGACATGTTCGATTAAGTACATTTCGGGCCATGTACGTTTGTATAGAGTAATGACGGATTGTCAATGATTGCAAGAATAGGAGGACTGACTAAGATTGTATGAGCCTGTGTGTTAGAAAACCAACAATTTGGGTTCCGACCACGTCCGACACAAACCGAGCTGTACTGTGACAGAAGATGGTTAGAGGCTTGGAATTTTGTATTTAAGTAGAAGAAGGATTGTACTATCCGTGTAGCGAAAACAAAGGTGCTGATCAGCCTCGCGGTTACCCAAGCATTTTGAAGGTTTTCTTTTGCAGTCGCTCGTATGTGTTTATTAATGCTTATGTTATATCAAATGTACCATATTTTTCAAGCGTAAAGGTTTTCCTGTGAGAATTTTTCATCTGTAGATTTTCAACCTCGATAGACCAACTACCGAGAGGTGGCTCTGAATCAGTGACCATATAGTTCTCTATAACGCCATACTCTTGGTTAGTAACGTTGATCCATTGTTTTATCTTGTTGTTTTTCGGGTCCTGAAAAGAGAATTATGAACGCCGCCGTTAAAAACACATAGTGTTACACTGTATTTTAAGTCTGACATACGGTCCACAAAATTGTCTATGCTTTCATAGTAGTACTGACTGTGATTATACTTGTACTTGTTGCTGGTTATTGCTTACTTTAAAGTGCCGATCCCACAGAATCGTAAGCAATCGTACGATTGTCTATGTATAAGTTTATTGATAAGACTGCGTATGCAAAATCTGTAAAATGTTTTCCTACTTGTTTCTGCTTTCTTGATTTGTACATAGGGGTCAAAGAACTGACTCCAAAGTCAGTATTAAAACAATCACATAGCGATCTTAGGCGCAGTGGGACTGGGACTTTACTTTTGTTATACTATAAGACGAAGAGTTTGGTTTATTTTATTGTAATAGAATTTAAATTTTGCAGAGGTAATGATATTTTGGCTTAATCTAGGCTCTGAATTATATACATGTACTAGTACATGTACGTGTATGTACATGTCTTAATAAATGTGCTTACATAATGGTTCCGATCTTACGTTGGCGTTTCGGTGGAGTTTGTATACTTACATAAATGGTGACATTGAATGCACCCGTGTAAACAGTCATATTGGAGAATACACCAAATGCGCGGAATCGAACTGTAAAGACATGTACAGTATATACAAAAAAAATGTTAGTAATTACATGTACGGGTTAAAGTAACGTAACGCGGCCACTCAACACTAGGATGGCAAGAAATCCATTCATCGAACAATCCTTATCTTTAAATCTTTTCAAAATGCACATGATGCGCTCTTTAAATGCATAGCGAAATGCCATCTAAAATAAGCCATCGTACATCAGTTGTAACCGATAAGCCTAGTGATTCAGTCGAGTTTTACGTTTAAATGTGCTGCTCACTTATCTTTTTACATGTAGGTGCAAGAACATCCCGTAACAACAAAGTGCGTGCAGTTTTGTGAAGAAACCTATCCAGAGGTATCCCCAGTTTGCAAATAATAATAACAATGATAATAACCGGAGGACCAATGGTCTGAGAAAATTAAGTTTTTAAATAAATATGTAAACGACCTTTAGCCAAGGTCAAGAAATGACGCTGACATTGAATACTTATTTATATAATTTCATTACCTCAATAAAATGGCGGCGTCTACCTATTTATAGGTTGCAGGCTACAAAACGTCTGATGGATTCCATGTTTTCAAAACTCCCATTTAAAAGCCTATGCGACAAAAATTGACCTTGCCATAAAATAGGTCAAAGTCAACACAAAGTCATGATTTATACCATCTATAATGAGCCAGCAGAGTCCCCGATGCTACATACCAAGTTTCATTGAAATCGGTCTACTGGTCCCAGTGAAGAAGATTGTTTAAGATTTTTATCATATATGGGCATGGCGGCCAGTTTGGTCATGTGAACTAAACCATTTTGCTTGTACAAACTTTGGTTCCCCCAGATGCTTCATATGAAGTTTGGCTTTAATTGGCCCAGCGATATTAGAGGATAAGATGTTTGAACATTGTGGACAACGACGATGACGGACGCCAGAGAATTCGTAAATATAAGTTCACATGTGAGCCTTCGGCTCAAGTGATATGAAATGTATATATCTTGAGTTTCTACCTGTTTGTCCCGGTTTATATACAGCCTTATCTGTCTGAATGAAGATGAAGAATTTCTCGTCCCTCTGTCCCGTGTCATACCTCAGTTCCGCCTCCTGGTTGAAGTACAGACCGGACAGGCCCCGAACCAACAGAGTATAACGGCTCTGATAGTCTAAATTATCAGGGACCTATAGCAACATAAGCATAGTGTTTTGAGTGGACTAAGATTTATTTATTTATTTATTTATTTATTTATTTATTTATTTATTTATTTTTTTTTTTTTCACTTTTTCAACTTAGTAGTCTTTTTTCACCAATATTTTTCTTAGTATTGCTAATGTGGTGACGGTCAACTGATACAACACAATTGTACCCAACCTTTAAGACCCCCACAGTAACCGGCATCATTAATAAATTGAAATGCGACATATAAACATATTTTGCAAGTCAGGTTGAAGAAGTTACCCAGTAACCGAGATAAAACATTACCTGGATAGAAATGATTCCGGCTTTTCCTACAACAGATATAATCTCAAAATTATCTGATGTATAAAAGAGTTCTTGAAAATATGCATATAAGACTTGACACACACACTTGATCTCTGAAACCCATTTTGGTACACTACTGTTTTAAATGACAATCCCTTTGCTATATTTTGGTTTTGTCACAAGAGGCGTTGATTTCATGACGCTGATGTTCTAGATACATGTTTCTCATGGGTTGGTTCAATATTAAGAATATTTCTTTGGAATGGAGGATTGCTGGATATGATATACACTTTAAATACCTGCTTAATTAAGATGTTCATGTTTGCATTGCTTCAATCTATCCTTACGTTTTATATAATCCCAACATTTGCCACGATAAAACGGTATTTAAATAGTTGGTACCTTTCTGAAACACCTGTTGGTTTGTTGTCACCAAGTGATGACCATCTTTAATAAGATCCACCCTGACTTGAACATCATCTGATGTATTAAAGAAGCTGACTGTCACTGGGAGTTGCTTCCCGGGTATTACAGCGGTAGGAACCACAACCCAGTGGGTACTGAAAATGTTTTGTGTAACTACTTAATGCAGGGCTCTCGGGACACTTGCAAGTAAATTCTCATATCGATTCGACTTAATATAAAAACTTGCCTCTGATAATGGTTTTTCGCAGAAAATTTTTGTATGGGGGACGACAGAAAAATTATTTTCATGTCAAAATCTTGATCTTAGTATGTCCCTATAGTACCTGCAAAAAATTCGAAAATCTGTGAACAAATAAAGTTTTTATGACCAAAATGAATTTTGCATAGGGATTTTGCATTGGCAAGGGAGATAATCGATGATCGTGAAAATGCATATTTTTCGAGATTTTTTACCTGATCATAGAGATTGTGTCTCAGGTATGTCGTTTGTGTCAATTTATAATAATTTTGAGCAATCATGATTAAATAGTTAGGATTTAAAATTTTTGCGGGAAAATATTTACCTCCCTTCCATGAGATTTTTGTACAGGAAATCCCTATTCAAAAATGTTTTTGACCAGAACTTTTTTATTTGTCAATCGATTTTCAAAATTTTTGCTGCACATTTTGCGACAAATTAGATGCTTAATTGTGCCAAGAAAATAGTTCTTCTACATTTGAACTGTTGTGAAATAGCTACGAAAAACCATTATCACACACTACGTAACAGACTTTAGGTTTATCTAAATATGTATCTAAAGAGTGATTTTCCTGAAATTTAAAACCATTACAAAAGTCTACGATATTCTGTGCCAGTCCACTACTTTGATGAATAGCAAACTGATAGTGGATATCTAAGCAAAGAAACAGACTGAGAAGGAGACAGGTAGACCAACACAAACAGATAGACAAACAACGGTTTTTACCCATTTTCTTCAGCCGCAACCACAGCAGTAAATAACAGCACGAATGCAACTTTCCACATAATATTGTCATAAACCCGCAACATCGTTACTGAAAGCAAATGACAAATATTTTATATACTCTAATATGGAAATTCTGATACTTAAATGTCCTTTATTTAAGAGAAATGTGCAGATTCTCTTTTTTGTTTCAATCTTAGATTCGAATTTTCAGTTATAGTTGTGTGCACTCTCAGAACATATACTTTGAAGTGGATACAGACACTATGCTTACATATTACATGTATGTTCCTTATGTGTGTATTACCCTAAATGATATATTGCAATGCATTTACTTACATTTGATTTCTCCTTAATAGTTCACAGAAAAGAAAAGTATAAACAAAACCTGTATACCATATAAACTTACTGTACTTTCTGATGACAAAATATAAACAAAGTTAGTGGTTTAATGTAATTAATTACGTCCTTGATTTAATGATTAATTGATCTGCGTCATAAGAAACCACACATTTTACTTCCAAGTTTACCACGCAGTTGATTATCGCCTAAAATGGCTAGTTATGTGCCACCTGTTCGCAGGTACAAAACTGGAAGCATCTAGTAATTCGTATATGCTGTGGTTGCACAGTCGCCTGATTGGACATTGCAAAACCAAATTTTCGCATGCTTAATTCAGCGTGTCGTAAATTGCCTTATTGTTGTACTAGTTTGCCATGCTTACGAGGTCCTTGGGAAAAAAAGATGGGTCAGCAATTAATGGTCGGTTACTGTTGTCCGATAGTTACCATCATGTCATCTGAAACATGTCTTTTTCTAAGCAAGGTTAATTTCAATAAGAAAAATCATTACTTCTTACATGAATATATTATTAAAGAGTTCACTAGGCATAAGGGGTTAATTTTGTTGACTTATATAACCTTGCGAATACGTGTAAAATCCCAAAATGTTTACTCGTGAATTGGTTCCCAGTTTCATTCATTTATTTATTTGTAATGCAGCCTTCACATTAGAACGCGATCCGTTGCGATCATCACGATTCGCCAATCGTATCGAATCGTGCAACTTCTCTACAACTTTAAATACGAGGTGATGCGACTTCATAAGTTCTGATGCGATTTGTTCCGATTCGATGCGATAAAGTCACGATTGATAACCAGATCTGTTACGATATAGCTGGCCGATTAGCTAAGATTAAATACGTGCAGCTACGATCATCACGATAAGTGTTGACGATTTGACACGATCCATTGCGATCAGATACGTTTGGATACGATGTGCTGCGATAAGTCTCACGATAAGGACAAGGATCATCACGATTAAAGCCACGATTGGACGCGATAGTAGTGCTAAATGAGCATCGCCTATTTCGCTTGAACTTGTACATGATCTAAGCCGCTATTGATGACAGGAGTAGAGGGCGATGATTGTCTGACTGACTTACGCCAAAAGGGTAGGGCTGCAATCAGTTTTCCCTATTATATATGGCGTCTAAGTTTGCAACATTTCGAAGTCTATAAATCCATTTTAGCTCGTATTATTTTCATTTCCGGCTCTATGAGTGTATTTTGGCTCGCATTATATAAGAGGGAGCGCGGTGCCGTAGTGGACTTCGGACTCTGAATTGAGAGGTCCTGGGTTCGATCCCCACAAGCATCACCGTGTTGTGTACTTGAGCAAGTCACACCAACTCCCTACAGTACTGGTAAACCCCAGGAAGAGCTGGCTCCGTCCCGACATGACTGAAAAATTGTTAACTGGGACGTTAAAACTCAATACAAATAAACAAAAAGCATTATATAAGTTTCTGGCAGTTATTTATGTCTTTACCATTTGAAAAGTGCTTAAAAGCCATTTAAGGAATTTTATTGTGCAGATCGATCATATAATCTTGACAATCGAGCAGCAATCGTGTCCATAATGCAGAAAGTCGCAACTAATCGTGAGCACCAATTATTGAGCGTAGCTTCTCGAATCTACCCGTATCTTATCGTATCAGATCGTATCTGCTCGTGAACCAATCGTATTAGATCGTGAACAATGCACCGCGACAAATCGTAACATATCGTAGGAGATTGTGTCACGTCGTGGCGCGTTCCTTGTCCAAGATTCGTTGCGACAGCCGCGATTCAGGTGCACGAGTAGATTCGATCTGTTGCGATTTGTTACGATGTATTACGATCTGATGCGATGAACACGATTGATTTATCAATCGGGTTAATCGTGGAGAATTTTTTGGCAGTCAAAAATTTTATCACGATTAACCCAATTGCCACGATTGACATCAAGATGTGATACGATCGGATAAGGTCCGTTACGATAATCCCAATTCCCTCACGATGAAGACCACGATGAAATTCGAGGTCAAATCATGATAAGTGTGAAAGTTCTATTACAAAGTTTCTGTTAACAAATATATAAATGTATATATATATATATATATATATATATATATATATATATATATATATATATATATATATATATATATATATATATATATATATATATATATATATATATATATATATATATATATATATATATATATATATATACATAGTACAAAGACATAAACATAGGTGACAGGGAATGGGCATAGTTTAGGCCTATATTTGCCAGTTTCCAGTTTCAACTTGGTCTTCATGAGTGTTGTTGAAAAGTTTTGTAATGTATAGACTAATCTGGTGTCTTTGTTTTGTGCTTTCAAATTTAATTGTATCAATTTCTGGACTATCTATTTCTCCTTTTCATTTGCTTTAACACGACTCCAAGCCATAAGCGGCCTTTGAAAAAGTGCAGAATTGACGGGCTTCGAATGTAACTTGTATCTAGACCACTTCTTTGAATCACCATCATGGTTTTTCATGATATTTATTTTTGTCGTGGTGATTTATTGCACTTTGAGATCTAAACAACTACCTACAAATGCTATGAATCATTCTACGCTTTAGAGGCCAGAATGGAATTGATTTAAACCGGCTTTGTCTTATTACTTACTGCTCAAAGGCTATTTTGTTGTTGGGATCTCTATGCCTCTTGTTCTAACGAAATTTCAGTAGTGTTTCTACCTTGTGATAGTCTAGATATTCATTACTATAGGGATCAAACATGTTTTCCGTGCAGTAACATTCGCTGGGTTCGGAGGAAGATGTTGAAACCCCAGGGCGGATTTCAACACCTTACGAGGAACCCAGCGAATGTTAATGCTCGGAAAAAAAATGTTTGATCTTCATTAGCCTGCATAAATGTTTCAAAAATAATTCGAATATATATATGCCTTATTTTGACGAACTCTTGTTTTTATACTTTTGCGCACGGCTGACATTTTCTTTGATATGCTCGTTCCGGGGCCGGCTGGTTTATAATACTTCCCGCGCACAGCTGTCAATAAATGGCGGACGATTGGAAAGCCATTCGGTCAGCGATTGTTTCGGAATTTCTTAATTATTTGCCATTGTACATAAACACAACAGAGTCGCCATAATGTGGCTTACACGGGTACGTATTCCAAAAAATCTCTAAAAATCTGTCAGCATGGGTTCCGAAGTCAAAGGTCTTGCGAAACCCAGTTAGTTCAGTTTTATCATGATTTGGTTAGTAATCTGGACCGAGCAGTGGGTCGTGGCCACAGGCAGACGGATGTGATTGTCATGGATTTCGCTAAGGCCTTTGACAAGGTCCCACATAAAAGGTTATTATACAAACTTGACTTCTACGGGATTAGAGGATCTACACATAAGTGGATCGACTCGTGGCTCTCTGAGCGCTCTCAAAAAGTGGTATTAGATGGCCGTGCCTCAGACCCAGTCCCGGTTCTTTCTGGTGTCCCACAAGGACCGGTCTTAGGACCGGTCCTATTTCTTATTTTTATTAATGATCTTCCTGACAACATCAGGTCATCTGTTCGGCTATTTGCTGATGATTGTGTTTTATACAGAAATGTCAAATCACCATTGGATTGTCAAATTTTACAAGATGACCTGAATAGCTTGGCCAAATGGGAAATGGATTGGCAAATGAAATTCAATGTTAGCAAATGTCATTCAATGAGGGTGACGCGGCTACATCCAAGCAGGCATATAGATTTCAATTACACACTGCATCAGCAAACATTAGAACAGGTAGAGTCCGCTAAATACCTCGGTTTAACTATCACAGATGATCTTGATTGGGGTCAACACATTTCTGAAATTACATGCAAGGCAACTAAGACTTTGGGTTTTCTTCGGCGCAATTTGGCACTGGCACCTAGGCATACTAAGGAAGTTGCATACAAAACATTGGTTCGGCCTCAACTTGAGTATGCAGCTCCTATTTGGCATCCCTATCATGAAACTCAGATTGAGAAGGTGGAGAAGGTGCAGAGGACTGCTGCCCGGTGGACCTGCAGGCGATGGAGGAACACCAGTAGCGTCGGTGAAATGCTAGACGAACTTGAGTGGCCATCCCTGGAGTCTCGCAGGGAGCGGTCCTCCTTAACCTTCTTCTACAAGATACACTCCGGTACAGTGTCTCTTGATAAAGACAAATACCTGACCCCGGCACCCAATCTAAGGCATACTCGGGCATCACATGAATCACAATACACAAGACCATTTGCCTATAGTGATGCCCTGAAAAATTCCTTTTTCCCCAGAACTATTCCGGTTTGGAATAGCCTCCCTTCTTCAGTGGTCCTATCTAAGACCATTGAGGAATTTAAGGCTTCTATTTAAATCATTAGCCCAGAGGCATGCGTTTTAGTATGCCTCTCATCTATATCTTGTAAATAGTTTTAATGGTCCACCCCAAATGTTTTCTTTTCCCTTGACTAAATTCTAAATTTAGCCACCCACCCCACACCTGAGGTGATGATCAGAAATTGATCGACTCAGTATCAGAAGATAGATAGATAGATAATATTCAGTACGGTGTTGCAAAATACTTCCTCTTCCATTTTCCGCTTGTGTCAATTTCAATTTGTGGGTTGATACTGTACATTAAATTTGTTGAGATTTTAAAGGGAATTACGATTTAGATTGTGGTGAACGTCACTATTTCGCCAACTTTAGGCCAAAACTGGATGTTGGCGTCCGTCGTGTATCTAGTCCGGGCAGACAACACGTGCGACGCGCAGTAATGCATTGTTATCAAAAAGGCCCCGGAACTGGATAAGTAAAAGCACGCACTCACAAGAATTACCTTATTAATACATGGCTTCTTTTCATTAATATATGGCTGTTAATATCGTGTGACACGGGTATGTATGCAATAAAATGTATTAAGTTTGGCTCATCGAACGACCATTTTTAGGGAAAGAACCGCTCCATCGAATTACTGATTGTTCTCTTTTGAGTTACATTTGTACATAAAACCTTAGTTTGTCGTAATAGGACCTGTTAGCTGGCGAAAATAAATTTTGAAAAGGGATTTTGCATTGTCAAGGGACGTAATCGATGATCATGAAAATACATACTTTTCGAAAAAAAAACAAAAAAAAAAAACATACTTGATCATGGAGATTTTGTCTAGGGTAAGTCATTTTATAATGGTTTTACATGTAAGCAATCATAATAAAACAATAAGAATTCAAAACTTTTGCGAGGAAATATTTACCTCCCGTCTATGAGATTTTGTTTTACAGAAAATCCCTATTCAAAATGTTTTGACCAGAACTTTCTTATTTGATTACATCAAAAATTTTGCTGCACACTTTGCGACAAACAAATATTCAATATTGTGCCAAAATGTTTAATCTGCATTTGAACAGTTGCAAAATATCTGGGAAAACATTATCAGACACAAAGAAACACACTTTAGAACTTATTCGTTAGTTTTGGTTGTTTCCCGCCTTGGCTTTTTGTGTGTTGTGTCGGTTCCTGATCATTTCTTGAATACTATAAATAGCGCCATTTCCTCCCTTTGCATAGAAAACACATAAAATGACGGGGTTTCTATTTGTACTGCGTCGTTCGAAAACTCTTTCCTGGTTGAAATGGATATTGCGAGTCACAATCTTTAGTTTACGATGAATGCATTTACCTCATTTGGTATGTACTGTCACTGCAAAGCGATCTGCGTAACCACATATGACCATACATGTACATGTGTCTTGTACATGTATTTTGTTCACATTATATCTGAGCCTGTGCATGAGAAAAACAACAATTTGCATATGCGAAAACAAAGACGCAGATCAGCTTCGCGGTAACCGCGAAGCTGATCAGCGCCTTTGTTTTCGCTACACGGATAGTACAATTCCTCTTCTTCTTAAATCCGAAAGTGCAAGTCTCTAGCCTGCTTCTGTGACTGTACAGCCTGGTTTGTGTCGGACCTGTTCGGAACCCAAATTGTTGGTTTTCTCACGCACAGGCTCATCTATTGTTATGTATGCGACTTACTTGTATGATTGTCGTTGTACGTGTTTATACGCAACATGGGCCGTTATGATGGCTTTTTGCATTAATTAAGTATTCTTATTAGTATGACTTTCCCGGAATTTCAATTAATCAATATGTAAAGTAATGTTCATGGATTTCAAACAGAATGGGAACTAAAAGGAAATGAAAGATGAACCACTGAGACAGAACTGTTCCAAATCAATGACTTCTTAACACTGACCGTTTATCAATCAAATGAAAATTTATAAAAGCCAGAGGATGCATAGATTTGGAGTGTCCACAATTCAGACATTTTGCCTTAAACTATGTTCATTTAAGTCAATTCAGCATCTGCTCACAGCAATCATAGTGCAATTAAGGCAACTTTGATGAGATATTTAAGGACACAAACGGAAGGCATTTAAACGAAACAACGCTAATTTGAACCTTTTACTCTTTCGTTTGCTTGCTTAAGGCTGTATGTTTTTAAGCTCAGCTTCTGGAACATTCTCTTCAATAGAGACATAGCCTGCCTAAAGCCTGAATTATAAAATATGAAACTGAAATGAAAAGGTTATTTTCTATTTTGATACCGAAAATCATATAATTTCATCTGGCAGTATGAAAATAATTTCATTAGGCGTTCTTCAAATCAATGCCAAAAGGAAGAGAGAATAACAATACAGACTCGGATAACAATTATTTCAAGTGCAAGAAACCAATTCGTCTCAAATTCATCCAGTGTCACATCAATGCAAACGGAATCAAACGCGGAAGTTTATATTCTTTGTTGCTGCAGCAGCTATTGTATGTAAATTCATTGTGCATGTTGTATTAATGGAGCGTTTGCGTGAGAAAGACAATCAGGTACTTATACTAAGAACCAAACGGGCAGCCATTTCCCCAATAGGTGGCCACTCAGCCACCAAAAAATATGAAAACACGAATAAGGCGCCGACAGCACAAAAATTCAAAACCAAGACATAAAACAATAAGAACCATCACAGAAGTATCGCCTTTGAACGATCAGTAATATAAAATTACTGGCGGTCTTAAATCAATTTTACATGACCATAACCTCACCCTCAACTTCAGAAAACCAGCAACTTATGCTAATATGTAATGATTGTTTGACTTGAACCACTTTTCCTGGACAGACTCTGGTCTTCTTAGCTGTTAATCAGTAATCTGATCATCATATGGTCAGTCAGAAGTTTATAAACTTTGCCGGGATCCACATGTCATCTGGGAAGGGGGAGGGGGCATTAAATATTATTTATTTCGATCCTTTGAGATCAGTTAGAATATTCAGTGTACGTTTAGAGCCATTTTCTAAACATTGTTTTAGTAATCTGACCCCGTTTAGCATGCGTCTTTGATTTAGACTTGTGCAAATTTTTTAAATCTGGCTTTCGTCGCCGGTTTGTAAAGGGTCACTAATGAGGGTTCAGTATCCGAAATTGCGCAATATGGCCCATACTACCTCCCTTTGAACTTTTCACTGCTTCCAAAAGATCAAGATTTCATATTTTATTTGATTTTCACGAACTGGCAGACGAAGTATGCACAAGCTTGACAAAAAGGTAAATAACAAATACATTTCATCAAGTGCCTGGAAAACAGCGAAATTTTCACAAGTGGTGCGCAAAATTATAAAAATTGTAGAATTGACGAGCTTCGCATGGATATCAAGTATTTGGTCCGCGCTCTTGATTCACAATAATAGTGTTTTCATAATACATTACGAAAACTTGCCCATGCAATATACAGAGATTTTTAGCTGAAAAAATTGAAATTTTTTAGCTGAAAATGTTTGATATTTTTCTTATTTTTGCTCAAAACATAGATTGTGGGTACACGTTAGAACCGCCTCACCGAGGCGGTTCTAACGAGTACCCACAATCTATGTTTTAGAGCAAAAATAAGAAAAATAGATATACCCCTGCATACCCCAGTTTTGCTTTATAAAAGTGGGGTTTGTGGGGGTACGCATTTCACGGACATGTTTTCCTGATGGTTATTTTCGGCCATTGTGAGTCTAATTATTGACCGCTAAAAGGCGGTATAATTTCTGTGCCTCTTGTTTTGACGTTACTTCAGTATTATTTCTACCTTGTGTTAGTCTAGATATACATTACACAGTAGTATTAGATTTGGCTGAACGAATGACCACCTTTTAGGGAAAGAACTACTTCATCGAATGACTGATTGTTCTCCATTTTGTGTCAGAACTTATTCGTTATTTTGGCCTTTTCACGACTTGGTTTTGGGGTTGAGAATTTAGCTTTACTTGTTCCCTAGTCATTTCATGTATACTTAAATAATTCCCTTAGTATAGATACTGCATCAAAAAGGATAGGGCGTGTCAGGTTTTTATTTGTTCTGCGTCATTCGAAAACTCACTCTTTCCCAGTGGAGGACAAGTTTGTTTATTGGCGAATTTTGAATGAAGACCTGTGCGTCACAATCTTAAGTTTAAGATACACGTATTAACCATATTTTTAATTGTTTACTAATAAGTGATGGTACGTACTGTTACAGCAAAGCGATTTGTATAACCACAGTTGACTTTACAGGAATTATCAACATGTAAAATAATGTTCATTGATTAAAAACTGAAGAAAAAAGATTGGCCAGACAGAACTGTTTCCGAAATCAATGGCTCCTCTACATTGTCTCAAATCATTGATTTCTGAACACTGACCGTTTATAAAAAGGAAATGTATGAAAGCCAAAGGATGCATAATTTTGAAATGTCCACAATTCAAAAATTTTGCCTTAAACTATGTTCATTTAAGCCAAAAAGCATTAGTCTCCTCACAGTCATGCAATAAAGACAATTTCAGTGGGATATTTAAGGAAACAAACGGAAGGGTTGTAAATGAAACAACGCTAATTTGAACTTTGTTTGCTCAAGGCTATATGTTTAAAAAAATCTAGTTCAGCTTCTGAAACATTCTATTAACTTGAGACACAGCCTGCCTAAAGCTTGAATATTAGAATGCAAATCTGAAACGAAAAGTTTTTTTTTTTCTATTTTAATATTTAATAGAGAAATGTATCATTTTAGCCGCGTCATGAGAAAACCATAGTTTTGCCTATGCGGAAACAAAGGCGTAGATCACCTATGCAGTAACTGCACAGCTGATCAGTGCCTTTGTTTTTGCTGCACGGATAGTACAATCTATCTTCTCTTAAATCTGTATTTTAAGCTTCTAGTCTTCTTCTATAGCCGCACCGTCAGTTCGGTTTGTGTCAGACATGTTCGGAAACCCTGAAGAGCGGTGTTCTCACGTCGCGGCCCGTTTCATCTGGCAGTATGAAAATAATTTCATTAGGTGTTCTTCAAATCCATCCCAATCAATGCCAAAAGGAAGAGAGAATAACAATACAGACTCAGATAACACTTATTTCAAGTGCAAGAAACCAATTCGTCTCATATTCATCCAGTGTCACATCAATGCAAACGCGGAAGTAATTATTTGTTGCTGCGCCTATATTGTACCTTCATTGTGTAGGGTTAAAACTGTGTTTAGTGCATTTAACGGAATCATACACAAATAGTAAGCTTTCGTTCTAATCCTTAACTTTGTTATTGTATGTATATGTTTCGCATGTCAAATTTATATTGAGAATAAATATGTTTAAACTAGTAAGTCTCTCCGAAGGATTTCGACATACCATTGGGGTTTTGGGACCAGACTGCACCGGAGCGATCAAAGTGGCGAGGTCTCATCAACAAGGGAGCATCTATCTATGAAGGAAAGAGAATCAGTGAAGCTGAAAGAAAGCGCAGAGAACGCAAAGCCAATACCAATGGGCCATCAGCAGATTCCATGACAATGACTTACTGTACTTGCAACCGACAGTTTAGGATTAGAATTGGCCTAGTCAGCCATCAAACACCCATGAGCCCTATTCAAGAAATTAGATGGTCTCATTACTGAGACTGAACGACCACAATTAATACAGCTTTTAAATGCAAAATTATACAAATGTGGAAAATCAAACAGTGTTTACTTTTTTTCTGTCTCTAAGTATATATTTTTGGTGCCCAGAACAGAACAGATGAAAGAAAAACTAAAAACTCTGCAGTCGGAATCGTCTTTATCGTTATGTCAATTTGATAACTGCCTGTGTTACTAGAGCAAAATGCCAGGATGGAACCAAATATACAAGATGAGGCAATATTTCAGCCGCGTCATGAGAAACCCTGATTTTCGCCTATGCGAAAACAAAGGCGCAGATCAGCTGTGCAGTAACTGCACAGCTGATCAGCGCCTTTGTTTTCGCTGCGAGAATAGTACATGTACAACATCTCGTCTTGTAAGATCCGAAATTCCAAGCTTCTAGCCATTTTCCGAGACTGTACAGGCCGTTTTATGTCGGACCTTGTCGGAAATCCAGAAGACCGGAGACGAAACCTTAAATATTAGGCACGCTCTTCTATTGTTTCCCACGCTTTGTTCACTGTAACTGCAAATTATTGTCTGATATGTTGTACTGGGCCTGGGTTTACTGTCTACATTTAAGGAAAATGTCAAGAAAATCAGAAGCCTGTAATCGAATATGAAAAGTTAGACTGTGCAAGCATTATGTTCAAATATAGTGTGCGTACTGTACGACGGCCCACATCTCTGAGATCTGCTTCTCTGAGTTTCTCATAGTGATAAAACAATTCTTAAAGAGACATGGCTTAGTATAAGAGGTGGAATGCAACCCACGATGAACCATAAGAGGCAGGGAAGTTATTGTCAATAAAGTTAATTTTATTAAATCTCAAGGTCATCGTCGAAGCTCACCTAAGACAGAATGAAACGTGTGTAGCTAGGCTTAACCCATATTTGCCGAATGGATTTACCCATCATTATCATTTGGAAGAGTCCACTTGCATTTTAGGGGCGTCGGGAGCGATTTAAGATTTTTTTTTTGATGAAATTCCTTTAAGCAAACAGAATAGTCCCAGATGTGACGCCGCGTTCTGCGGCGTCACATCTGGGACTATTTTGTTTGCCTATGTCCCATAAAAGGGACGCCAGGTTGGTGGGTACTTAAATCTTGTCTTCTGCATGCCCACCATAAACAGGTAAGTATCAGTCCGATCAAAAACTATGATATCGGCAAAAAGGTAAAAGAGTTCTAAAGTCTAAAATCTTGCCTCTGGTAGTGGTTTTTCGCAGAATATTTTTGTGTAGAGGGCGATGGGAAAGTTTATTTCATGTCAAAATCTTGATCTTAGTTTGTCCAAATAGGAAAAAAAATGAAAATCGGTCAACAGATTAAAAAAAAAGTACAAGTAGGCAACGATCAGGAAAAGGCGCAACCAGAAAAAGATTCCCACTCCAAAAACCGAGGTGGGAAAAAATAAATTAACAATCAGGTACTTATACCATGAAAACATATCGTAAACCGAATGAGAAGCTATTTTCCCAATAGGTGGCCACTCAGTTACCTAAACTTATCTAAAAAATATGATAACATACATAAGGCACCAACAGCACAAAAAATCAATGTTTCAATTTTAAAGTTTCAATGGCCAAAATGAATTTTTAACAGAGAGTTTGCATTGTCAAGGGAGATAATCCATAATTGTGAAAATGGCTACGTTTCGAAAAAAAAACTTGATCATGAAGAATTTGTCTCTGATAAGTCAATTGTGTCAGTTAATACTGATTTTGAGCAATCATAGTGCAATACCAAGAATATATTTTTGCGTGAAAATATTTACCTCCCTTTCAAGAGATTTTGGTACAGAAAATCCCTGTTTTTGGCCAATTTTTTTTTTTTATTTGTCAACCGATTTTCAAAATTTTTGCTGCACATTTTGCGACAAACTAAATGCTTAATTGTGCCAAGAAAATATTTCATCTAGAATCAAAACGTAAAATATCTGCGAAAAAACATTATCAGACGCAAGGAAACACACTTTAGGTACTTAGGGTTATGTAAATCCAATCGGATTTTAAATGTATTCTGGAAAATATGTTGCCTATATTTATTCTAAAAATATAGGTGGGAATGGCTATTCGAGTCACTCATTTTGTAACAAAAGAATATGTTATTTTTGTTTCAAGACCGGAAAGGCGACGATATGAAAAATATCCGTAATTTTAACACCCATTTAAAAATGCAAGCTGATTACATGTACCTTTTTTGTTTTATTTTGTCTATAATATTTAGAAATGAGTTACTGTCGTTTTACGATTGAACGTATCTAAGCAATTAGCGGATTTTGGCTCAACAGAAATGTAAGGTTACTTTCATTACGAAAACCTGCCCATGGAATAAACGGAGCTTTTTACAGCTTTGAAAATTGAAAATTTTAAACTGAAAAATTTTGATATTTTTCTTATTTTTGCTCAAAACATAGATTGTGGGTACACGTTAGAATCGCCTCGGCGCGGCGGTTCTAACGAGTACCCATAATTGGAGCAAAAAGAAGAAAAAAAATAGGTATACCCCTGCATACCCCAATTTTACTATAAAATATACATTACACGGACATGTTTTCCTGATGACACATATGTGATAAGCTCGGTGTGTTATAACTCGACACCCTGTTGAAAATGTTTAGTGTTAATAACGCCCTTGACAAAATACAGGTTCTAAACGTTAAAATGTCATCCAGTAATGTTATAACTAACGAAATGTGATTCAGTGTCAGGGCAGGTTGTTATAAACCTGAATATGAGAAGTTCAACTCTACCTACGTCAGCGAAAGTTTCAACAATTAAAAACAATGTGACGTCTTCAATCCTCTTCATTGTTTAGTATACGACCCCTTCCCTCCCCACCTCGGGTCGTGTAAATATGTTCCTGATAATGTTTTTACTTTGCATATCGGGTCAAAAGAGATGAACCCTAAATTAATAATTAGACAATTGCATAGCGATCTTAAGCACAGTGAGACCGGGACTTTAACCTGTTTTTAAGTCCCGGTCCCACTACGCTTAAGATCGCTTAATATCGCCTTACGATTGTCTTAATATCAATTTAGGGTTAATCTCTTTTGACCCGATATGCAAAGTATGAAAGCAGAAACACGTTGGAATATATTTTATAAATTTGGCATGCGAAGTCATATCAATAAACTTATGATTAGACAATCGTACGATTGCTTACGATTCAGTGGGACCGGCACTTAAGGGAAAGCAAACCAAATCTTGTCTGTGAACATTCTCTCCTATTTAGTTGACGTCGCCCCATTATCGCTTAATTATCAACAAGCACGTCTAACTTAATGTCATTTTAATATTTTCGGGTTTAGACACCAACCGGTTCTGTTACAATCATTTCGAGTGGCTAGTCTATAACACTTTCTAGCAAAAAGTTGCAAAGGTTACTTTTGTCTAACAGTAGTGCTGTTTATCCAGTTCGAAAATTCGGAACAGCAACGTACTAAAAATGTTCATTTTTTTACAACTTTAAAAATCACTGTATATTGCATGGGCATGTTTTCGTAATGGTAAACTTCTAGTTTATTAATAAGAAAAAACAACAACACATGTTCAGTTGGTCAAGGTGTGGATTGAGTGCATCAGAATAAAATACAGAGGTTAACATTGTTCTTATTTAATGCTCCAAAAAGGTACAAGTTGGCAAAGATCAGGAAAAGGCGCAATCAGAAAAAGATTCCCACTCCAAAAACCGAGGTGGGAAAAAAACAAACTAACAATCAGGTACTTATACCATGAAACAATCGTAAGCCGAATGGGCAGCTATTTTCCCAATAGGTGGCCACTCAGTTACCTTAACTAAAAATATGAAAACATACATAAGGCGCCAACAGCACAAAATATTTTTAAACACCAAGACATAAAACAAAAAGAACCACCACAGAAGTATCGACTTGGAACGATCAGTAACACAAAGTTACTGGCGGGCTTAAACCGGTTTTACATGGCCATAACCTCACCCTCAGCTTCTGCAGTGGTTCATAACATTTAGTTAGTTATTCGGTCCTCGTGGTGAATCTCTAACTAGTCAATGAATCATCAAGAACAAACAAATAAATCATGATAAACATCCTGATGAATCAAAAACCAGGACTCACAGACTGAGTAAGCTGCCCGACGATGGAGATCCCTGGGCGCCGAATAACCTACTAACTCCGGAGCAAAAGAAAAACACCAGTTGGACCCCGGTGGGCCAAGCAACAGACAAGAAGCTCCGGCCCCAACCAACTAAAATGAATAGCTTTATGTCGGGGCCATCATAGAGTCTGACGCCCGACCCACCGGCGTGCAATTAAAGAAGGCAGCATAGCTATCAACCATGATTGGGTTAAAAACTAAGCATGCAGACTGTCGCATAACATTCAAGTTATAACCTATACGTTTGTAACGTGTTATGATTTTTCTGAACTGAAAAGAAAAATCATTAATTCCTTTAAGTTTCTTAAATTTGTAAACCAAGTCACCATAAAATTCAGGTTCCGAAAGGCCCTCACTTAAAAGCGTCTTTAACCCAACATTATATTTGGAAATCAATTCATAGTGTCTACGATAAAATTTAGAAAATGTTTTTCGAAGTTTATGATACCAATAGCCCTGTTGGAGAAGTTTTGCCGTTAAACATTTATTTCGAGCGTTGAAGTCTGTAACATGATTGCAGACTCTAGCAAACCTAATAAGTTGCGAAATGTATACACCATAAGAAGCACGACGAGGAACGTCACCATCCAAAAAAGGAAAATTTACTATATCAAAATCAAAGTCATCGCGCTTATCATAAATTTTAGAAGAAACAAATCCATTTGCAACAGAAAGATGTAGATCTAAAAAGGGGGCTTCAGTATCTGAGATATTGGCTTTGTTCAACTGAAGTTCAGGTGGATAAATTTGATTGACCATACCTTCAAAATAAGGGTTGTCAATGTTCAATAGGTCATCGAGGTACCTAGATGTGGAATTAAAAGCCTCGATAACATCAGCTTGATTATCATGGTTAAGAGAATCCATGAAATCTCTTTCGTAGCAGTATAAAAATAAATCAGCTACGAGAGGTGCGCAATTTGTACCCATCGGAATTCCAACAATTTGTCTGTATAACTTGGTCCCAAATCTTATATAAATATTATCAAGGAGATAGGATAAGGCGTCGCATACATTCTGACATGACCAAAGTGTATACCGACTTTGGTCAGAGGAAGTGAAAAAAGCCTTTCTGTCATTACATGCCAAATAAAGTGAACCATAGTTTTTTAATGCCCTTTTGAAGGTCCACTCTATCAAATCCAGAAGTTTTTCTTTAATTAGATTATGTGGTAATGTTGTATACAGAGTAGAAAAATCATTATGTGGACAAGCTTGTCGCACGGAACCCTCTACACTTCAATTTACTGAGCACCTCACCAGAATTTTTAATTGACCAAAACCAATTTTTATTTGAAGTTTCATACACTGTCTCACAGTATCTTATAACATGAGATTTGATAGCAGTAAGACAGGAAGTTAATAATTTAGAAAGTTCAGTGGTAGTACAAGAGCTAGAATTTGCAATAAATCTAGCTTTGTATGGTCGTTTGTGAAGCTTAGGTAACCAATACATCGTAGGAAGTTTGTCTTGGCCTTCATTGACACAAACAGAAAACTTAACAGGTAAATCGTTTAAGTGGGCATTAACTACAGACACCTCATCAGTATCTGTCTCCAGATAAGCCCTGGTACCATCAAGCTCCTGTTTTAAGGTGTTAACGTAGTGAAGCCTACAAACGACAACAACATTGTTTGCGGCTTTATCTGCCGGAACCAAGACATACTTTCTATGAAATTCTTGGATACCCTGCTTCAAATGCCTAAATGACGATTTGGGTTTAGGAGGTAAAAGATTAGTATTTTGTGAATAAAACTTAATACGTTTATCCACGATAGTGAAGATACTTCTTTTCCATTCTTTAAGAGCATTATCCTCCACACCCTCTCGTTTACACCATCGATTACCGAAATCATTTAATGCAGATGAAATCTCCTCTCTACATTTGTCGAAATTAATGTAGGAAGGGAATCTATATTTCGGACCTTTAGAAACAATTTTGCGAATTCTAGAATCCGAAATTATTTTTAAATTTCCAGTAACAATATGTCCAGCGGGTTGATAAACATATTTTGAATCTTTACAATCTCAAGACTTAGGAGTATTAGCATGGATATCAAGATCAGAAACAAGTTTATTGAAATTAAAAATTGTATTTCTGATTGGTTTGTTATATTTGTAACAAATAATAGGAGGTTCTGAATTTTGGAAGTAGATAGGTATAGACTGTATCACTGATTTATCCTGGAATATGCTTGGTAAATCAATAAAGTCAATTCCTTTATTGATGAAAGGAATTTTAATAAAACTTCTAATGTGATTGGATTCGGAATCGATAAATGGACGAAGAGCATGCTGAGTATAACATCTTGTTAACAGTGCAGCGTCATACATTTGATGATTTCTATCGTAAAATCTATTAGCCTCTGTGTCCAAGGAACGTAATGCAGCAATAGGTAGGGAACTAAGATACGACAGCATTGGATGTCGACCGTGAATCCTTAGTTTAACAGCTAAATCATTAAGAGAAATGTTCAATTTCAATGCAGCACACCGTTTACGTTTGTCATTACCCCTTTTCCGTATACCATGAGATCTAGATTTACGTTTACGAGAGTCCGAAAGTGTAAGTACATCAAAATCGGGCATTTTAGAAATATTGCCTTCATGGTAAATGTTGTCGTTAAATCCCAGTGGAAAGGGTGTTTGCAGTAATTTTATCCATTTAAGTTCAGTTTCAAATCGTTTAATGTTTTTGAATCTAACTGAAGAATTTTCATCATATGAGATTTTCTCCACTGGTTGAACTTTAACATCATTGGGAGAATGACCAGTGCGCTTAAAATGCTGGTACAGAAAGACTAAATTGAGGATATTTGTTTGAACCGCCTCAGCATTCTAACGCATGCCTACAATTTATGTTTTTAACACACACACACACACACACACACACACACACACACAAAAGTACTTGTTTGAACCGCCTTAACGTTCCAATGTGTGACCACATTTCATGTTTTTAACAAAAGCATGAAAATGTCAAAATGTTTTCAACTTCTATTTTTTCTTGTTTTACTACATATTGCATGGGTGTGTGATAGTAATGTTCGCAATCGTGAAATCGTGACATTAAGTCCACCTCTCAATTTTCCCAGAAGGATCCATACAATGTTTTAATTTATATCAGATGTTTCATTCACAAACAATCCTTTAAAAACAAATCTGTTTTATTGTGGACAAATTGATGCATTAACTTTTGATATTAAAAGGGTATAAACTTGAACTTTAACTAGATTGTTCTTCATATAACAACTCGATATTTTTGCTTTACGTCGTTTTTGAAATTAAACAGGCATTTTATTTCCTTCCTGGTGTAGTCAAACTGAGGAGTGGCTTTTGAATTGACATAAGAATTTGTCCGCCATCTCCTGCCATAAGCACCCACTCTATGAATTTACTAGACTTTTATACTATACTAAATGACAAAAGGCCTACTCGGTTTGAAATTAAAGTTAAATAACACACGATAATAAAACTCTTTACTATACCTCATTAATATTCATTGGCTGAGTGTGGATTTTGATTGGTCCAGAGCAGGTCACGCGCAGGGTGCTATTCTGTCATGTCGCATGATCATATTACCCTCTGACGTCATATATGCCTAAAACGTGCAGCTGCACTTGTAGTCACATGCGTTTGTTTACAGTGCACGTGGAGGGTGCTATTCTGTCATGTCGCATGATCATATTACCCTCTGACGTCATATTCGCCTAAAAGTGCAGTTGCCCTTGAAGTCACATGCGTTTGTCATGTGGCGTGTCGCTGATTTGTTTCAATAGTGGTTCGGTATAATAAAACAATTGTTGCCCATGAGTGAGGGTGACATGACGATTTGTTCACCCTCATCAGGTTATATTGACCTCGGGCTTCGCCCTCGGGCAATATTACCTGCCTCGGGTGAACAAATCGTCATGTCACCCTCACTCAAGGGCAACAATTGTATAATATTTACGACTCAAATCTAATACATGGAATGAAAACTGTCTTCATCTATCGTCCTCCTGACACTGTGTGCATAGGAAGCCAAGCCACCACATTGCTCAGTGCAGATGGAAACACTCTTCTCACAGATAAAGAAGCTATCTTGGAAAGGTGGGCAGAACACTTCAATAGTGTGCTTAATCGATCATCAAGCATCAATCAGGATGCAATCGACAGACTTCCACAGATAGAGTGCAATGTTCTGTTAGATGAATTTCCTACCGTTACGGAAACAAGAAAAGCAGTTCAACAACTATCATCTGGCAAAGCCCCAGGTGCAGATGCAATTCCTGCCGAAGTTTACAAGGCTGGGGGGCTACCCATGGCAGAGAAACTGACAGAGTTGTTTCACTGTATGTGGAGGAAGGAGGCTATCCCACAAGAATTTAAGGATGCATCCATAATCCACCTATACAAGCGGAAAGGAAATCCTCAAGTCTGTGACAATCACAGAGGCATCTCCCTCCTATCAATTGCTGGGAAGATACTTGCAAAAATTCTGTTGAATCGTCTGAATGCTCATCTTGATCAGACGGGACTTATCCCAGAAAGTCAATGTGGATTCAGAAAAGACAGAGGGACAATAGACATGATCTTCACAGCAAGACAGCTTCAGGAGAAATGCCAAGAACAGAATGTAGATCTATACATGACGTTTGTTGACCTCACCAAAGCTTTTGACACTGTTAGTCGTGATGGACTCTGGAAAATCATGGCCAAGTTTGGCTGTCCACCCAGATTCATAGCTATGGTGCGGCAGTTTCATGATGGCATGCAGGCACGTGTGCAGAATGATGGAGAGTTCTCTGAACCATTTGAAGTAACAAATGGGGTCAAACAAGGCTGTGTTCTGGCACCAACACTGTTCAGCATGATGTTTTCTGCCATGCTTATGGATGCTTTTCAGGACAGTGACACTGGTTTTCCAATCAGGTACCGTTTTGATGGCAACATATTCAACCTCAGAAGGTTGCAAGCCAAAACTAAGGTCCAGACTGATGTGCTAGATGAGCTCCTCTATGCAGATGATATGGATAAGAATGCCAACACAGAGGCAAAAATGCAAAGAGCCATGGATCAAGTCTCACAGTCATGTGATAACTATGATCTCACAATCAGCACAAAAAAGACAGAGGTTGTACACCAACCAGCCCCCGGCAAACCATATAATGAACCAACCATCACTGTGAATGGGCAAAAACTGAAAGTTGTTGACAAGTTCACCTACCTGGGAAGCACTCTCTCCAGAGCAGTGCGTATTGATGATGAGATCACTGCCAGAATTGCAAAAGCTAGTGTGGCATTCGGAAGACTCCGTGCAAATGTCTGGGAGAGAAATGGAATCAAGCTTGACACCAAGCTGAAAGTCTACAAGGCTGTGGTACTGCCAACCCTCTTGTATGCATGTGAGACCTGGACAGTATACCAACGCCATGCAAAGAGACTTAACCATTTCCACTTAAGCTGTTTGAGAAAGTTGTTAAAATCAAGTGGCAGGACAAGATTCCAGACACAGAGGTCCTGAGGAAAGCAGGGATGCAAAGCATGCATACAGTCTTAAGCTAGCACAGCTAAGATGGACTGGCCATGTTATAAGAATGCCTGATGCGCGACTTCCAAAGAAAGTTTTCTATGGAGAACTACAGGAGGGAAAGCGCTCTCAAGGTGGCCAGAAGAAACCTCAAAGCCTCTCTGAAGGATTTCGAAATACCAATGGGGTCCTGGGAACAGACTGCACAGGAGCGATCAAAGTGGCGAGGTCTCATCAACAAAGGAGCAGCTCTCTATGAAAAGAAGAGAATCTGTGAAGCTGAAAGAAAGCGAAGAGAGCGCAAAGCCAAAACAAATGTGCCACCAGCAGACTCTATGACATTGACTTGCTATACTTGCAACCGACAGTTTAGAGCCAGAATTGGCCTAGTCAGCCATCAAAGAACTCACCAACACACATCAGCACTATTCAAGAAATAATGATGGTCTTTCTCATTAGTGAGAGACGAACTATCAGGAAGCCAAGTCATTGCGCAGCGAGCGGTAAATAGTTACACCATGCAATCATCAGTGATTTTACAGCAGCATAATGCCAAGCCAGACCGTGAAATAATCTTTGATTGCTAAAATGTTTAATAGCTGCCTTTGGATCACTCCCATCTTTTGATCTCCAACACATAGTATGAAAGGGTGGTCGGGTGGGAATATGGGCCCCGCTCACTGGGGACTGGAAAATATACGGGCTGCCTGTGTCTTCATGCAAAGCTTATTGGATGCTGTATATTATCGGTAAACCACTCAGGTCTGAGTGTGCCCAGGAAAAGTGGTAAAGGTCATATATACGTATGTAAAAGAATATAAGCCATTTTTTGGTTTGCTTGGTTTGTTGAGTTTAAGAGCACATTTTGGGTGCCATGACATCCTTATGTTGGGTTGAAGGACCACAAAATGGAAGCAACATTCCTAAATGACCATAGCTGTTAATCGGGACGTAAAGCAAAATTTCAAACCAACAAACATAATATGATATGAAAACTAGAACAAACGTACTGTACTATCTGAAACTGCCAATAAAACATGGGTACTGATATTTTTGGGTTGGCGTTGTTATTTAGTGTGAGGTGAAATCTTGCCAATTAAACTTTAAAAAGAAAGTACTAATCAAAAGTCAAGAGATTAAAGAAGAAATACATGTGATTGGTCCATTCATCACAGCGTGGATTGGTGCAGTTAATTTTATTTCCTTGTTTACTGACAATGCGTGATGTTGACCATTTATCGCAATTGTCACTTTATAAAGTTTTGCCGACGGAGAGTGCATCACTGCTCGTAAACAACCACCTCTTGCAGTATCAAGTTGACGTCACTCATATGTCGATAATTTATCCATGCAATAGGCAAAATTATTTCCGCATCTATAGGTGAGTTATGTGAAACTTTCTTCTCCGCTAAACTTACGTCAAGAATGAATAAATAATGCGTTGTATACAGCAAATACGAAGTACACATATTTGGCAGTGCTGTCTACTCAAAGATACGACCTGCTTTCTTGTGTGGCGAGTTACATTCAAGTTCTGGGCTATGTTCACGAATGACAGGGGAAAATTCTGAAAATAATGTGCTGATTATATCGTCCTGCAATGATTGTAGCTGTTTCGAACTCGAAGACTTCGGCTTCTGCGCCTTGCTATACAGGGTCATAGCCTCTACCGACTGCGCCACTATGCTCCTTAACTTAAAGGAGTTATCATAGCTCAGCTTTAGAGGCGATTTCCCTGCATAACCTGTCTGATAGGTTACTAGTTTTCGTTGTGCAAGCATACTCGTCTATATACATGGAATAACTGTTTCCTGTGGATGCCGAAGCTTGGAAACTTTAGTAATATTTTCATATCAAAGATGTACAAACGTCAACTGCCAAAGTTCCTGCCAAGATCATTTCTGGATACAAGTATCAAAGATATACAAATTCATAATTATATAAGCTAATCCATCGGAATAATTATAAAGTAGAGAAATAAAGATATACTAAATTGGCGAAGGTAGGTTTCGAATCCGCAGACTTCGGCTTCTGCGCCTAGCTGTACAGGGTCATAGCCTCTATCGACTGCGCCACTATGCTCCTTAACTTAAAGGAGTTATCATAACTCAGCTTTAGAGGCGACTTCCCTGCATAACCCGTCTGATACATTACTAGTTTTCGTTGTGCAAGCATACTCGTCTTTCATATCAAAGATATACATACTTCAACTGCCAAAGTCTCTGCCAAGATCATTTCTGGATACAAGTACATCGGAAAATTATAAAGTAGAGAAATAAAGATATACTATGAGACTTAAGATTAGCAATTTTTAATTGAATTCGAAATTGCAAATTGGTATGAAGATGAACTGAAACAAACTCTTTATCCCGTCAATATTTAAACCTTTAGGAACTACAATTTCTACTTTTCGCCGGAAAGCCATCTTTTCCTGGCGCAATTACGCTGCATCAAAGTTTACAGGGGTGTCACTTCAAAATTCACATTGTTTCTCGGCATATGAAAAGTCAAAGGTTTATTCCCAAAACAGCCGTTTAACATCTTCTTGTGCTCAAAAAGAGTTCTGTACCATGATCGTAGAGATTTGGTTCCATTCTAATATCAGATAACGCTCCCGTTGTATGACGTAACTAACGTCATTTTGTTCCATTGCCTTTTTGCCGAGGTGATCCCATAAGTGTTAAATTGCTGAAATGACGTGCGATTTTGCTTTCTGTACGAGAAAACACTCGTTTAGTAGGCCTATACGGTTTGATGTAATATGGTCATGAAGTCTTGCACGGTAACGTTTGACGTTTCCAGGACCGAAAACCTATCGGCGATACTCTCCGTGTTCGCACCACGCATGTTGTTTCCCGTCAGCTGTTTCGATACAAAATAATCTTTACATGCATTTGATTATCAAGCCTGAAATTTGTAGGTTGCTTAGAAATCGATTACGTCTTTATGACGTCAAATTGTCATTGTCCTATATCATGATAGCCTTACGTTGCCTGGCGTCATGATGTCGGTTTTGGACGATGTCAGCTGATGGAGCATGATTCTAGGAGACCGTATCGTACTCTCGCAAGCTTAAAAAATTCAATTGGCTTTCTTTTTCTTCATATCTGCACTGAGCATACTGATCTTCGTGTTACGTTGATTGAACGTAAAGCCATGACGGTGTCCCCTCATGGATTTTTTCAAATGTCATTCCGGTTTATTCATTATGACACATTTACCAATCAAACAAGGCAAAGATTGATAACATGTGATGAATGCTGGGCACGTGATTTGCATGTTTTTAAACGTAACGTAGCAACTTGTGGACGTAAGAAAAGCACACAAACTCGTCTCGAAACATGAATTTGAGCATCACTTCACATATTAAAAGCGTATCGAAAGTTTTCAAACATTTGATTTTGAAAATAATGATGGATGAAAAAATTGCTAAACTTAAGTCTTATAGTATATATTAATTTGGTAAAGGTGGGTTTCGAACCCGTAGACTTAGCTATACAGGGCCATCGCCTATACCGACTGCGCTACTACGTTCCTTAAAGTGGTTATCATAGCAATTTCCCTGCATAACCCGTCTGATGGGTTACTTGTTTTCGTTGTGAAACGCACTTGTCTATATACATTGAATAACTGGATCCTGTGGATGCCAAAGCTTGGAAATAATATTTTTATATCAAAAAAAGATATACAATCTTTTGGAATATTAGTCTTTGATTTAGACTATACTTGTGTAAATTCTAGAAATTGCAGCAATCATGAATGTCTGGCTTTCGCTACCAGTTTTGTAAAGGGTCACTGATGAAGGTTCATTACCCGAAATTGTACAATAGGGCCCACATTCTCTCTTTGAATGTTTTTACTGCTTCCAAAGGATCTAACAATTATATTTTATTCAACAGCTATTCCTGCCAATGATCACCACCACCTGCTCCTCCACCCTCTCCTTTACAACTAGATCAGAAGCAAGGAGACAACACCAAGAGAAAACCAACTCCCTGGCTAACTTTGTAACGTTATATGCAGAAATTTTATGAGTTTTGAAAAATGTGATGAATCATATAATCTTGTAATCATAAACTGTTTTCACAGCCCATAAACTGTTTTCATTATGACGTCATGTGCCTGCTGGGAGATGTTCCCAGGAACTTATTATGTGGTTTCGTTTGATAAAAGCTTAATAAACTTTTGCAAGGGGAGAAAATGGACCGTCTTTTAAGATTCTGAGATAATAAGAGAGACAAAGTTGTTACCAGATACTATGATTATGTGTACCTTGGACAAACGAGGTCAGCAGATATTTGCTGAGTTAGTTCAAAGCTGGACTGTCTAAGCTGGATAATGCAAAATTATTACAGATGTCTATGGACGGACCAAGCACTAACTGGAAATTCTTCGAAAAAAAAGTACAAGTAGGCAAAGATCAGGAAAAGGCGCAATCAGAAAAAGACTCCCACTCCAAAAACCAAGGTGGGAAAAAAACAAACTAACAATCAGGTACTTATACCATGAAAACATTTCGTAAGCCGAATGAGCAGCTATTTTCCCAATAGGTGGCCACTCAGTTACCTTAACTTAACTAAAAATATGCAAACATACATAAGGCGCCAACAGCACAAAATATTTTAAACACCAAGACATAAAACAAAAAGAACCACCACAGAAGTATCGACTTGGAACGATCAGTAACACAAAGTTACTGGCGCGTTTAAATCGATTTTACACGGCCGTAACCTCACCCTCAGCTTCCGCAGTGGTTCATAACACGTAGAACGTAGAATCCTTGTTGAAGGACCGTAAGCAGTGATCCGGATCTTCCTTCCCTGATCAATGTGGGTTCATGTGGTCTGCATGTAATACGTGAAAAGGTACAAGTAGGCAAAGATCAGGGAAAGGCGCAATCAGAAAAAGATTCCCGCTCCAAAAACCGAGGTGGGAAAAAACCAAACTAACCATCACGTACTTATACCATGAAAACACATCGTAAGCCGAATGAGCAGCTATTTTCCCAATAGGTGGCCACTCAGTTACATAAACTTAACTAAAATATGAAAACATACATAAGGCGCAAACATCACAAAAATTTTAAACACCAAGACATAAAACAAAAAGAACCACCACAGAAGTATCGCCTTGGAACGATCAGTAACACAAAGTTACTGGCGGGCTTAAACCGATTTTACATCTTCTGCACAGGCTCTGATATAAACGCATATAAACAAGCAAAAAGGAAATCATGTTAAGAGAAATAAAATATAGGTACCAACGTATAACATGTATTACGGACAGCAGCATTTCAGTTTGGCCGTGCACAATCTGGCTGGAAAACAGATGGCTTGTTGAGGTCTCTACACCTCTGTTTCTCAGATTCTCCTACAAGGCGTTTCAAGGCGATACTTCTGTGGTGGTTCTTCTGTCTTGGTGTTAAAACATTTTATGATGTTTGTTCAAGTATTTTTATTTAAGTTTAGGTAATTGAGTAGCCACCTATTTGGAAAATAGCTGCTCATTCGGCTTACGATATGTTTTCATGGTATAAGTACCTGGTTGTTAATTTAGCTTTTTCCCACCTCGGTTTTTGGAGGGGGAGTCTCTAGTCTCTTTCTGATTGAGCCTTTTCCTGATCGTTGCCTACTTGTTCCTTTATTGATCAGTTCTGCAGCTCCTGATACAGACTTTCCCATCAAGTTTTGCGCAACACGATGGCTTGAAGATGGATGTCCCAGTAGCTGAAAGAGTACTGAAGATTTGGCCTGCTGTGATATGTTTAAAAAATGAATGGTATACAGAAACTGTCAAAACGTAAACAGCTAACATGCCAATTATTTATCAATCTTATGTCACATGTGCAGGATGTCTTGGTTCCAGCTAAACTACAATTCGTTCTGACAGTTGCAGAGCTGCTTAAGCCATTTTGGAGAAGTACCAGACTGAGAAACTGATGATGCCTTTCATAGCAGAAGATCTGCAATTTTTCCCAGTATCGATCCTGAGTAAAAAAGTAAAAGTAGGAAAAGATCAGGAAAAGGCGCAATCAGAAAAAAAGATTCCCACTCCAAAAACCGAGGTGGGAAAAAAACTAAATTAACAATCAGGTACTTATACCATGAAAACATATCGTAAGCCGAATGAGCAGCTATTTTCCCAATAAATTCATCAAAAGGTCTGTAATTGATGGTATAACTAGTCAACATGCCCTAGCCCAACTAGATGTACATAAGAAAGAAAATATTGTGTCACTCCCTGAGCAGGTGGAAGTTGGATATGTTACAAAGCAAGCCCTAGATATGGCAAAACAGGAGAAGAGTAGTCAAGATGGAGTCAGCCAGAGGCAGCAGCTATTTGAATTTTTCCATGGGTGTATTGCATTTATTCGGGGCATTGCAGAGAAGATCCAAGAGCAAAGCCCATTGAAGTACCCATTTGTTAGAGCACTACAAGCTATCGTATTTGATAGCCAACCCGGACAGAGCTATAGAAAAAGTTGGGATTTTACCACAGAAATTAATTACTTTAATTCAAAATGGGTGATTGCTGATCAGTGTGATATTGTATCATAGCAATTCAGACTTTGGGTTTGGGACATTGAGAAATATAATGTTTGAACATTTTAAGAGTTTGATACAGAGACCAGACAACAAACAAGCCTAAAAAGACCTATTAAAATGCTGCTTATTTTGTCCCATGGACAGTCTGCAGCAGGTAGGGGGTTTTCCACAAACAAAGACATACTTACCACAAACTTGGGTAAGCTGAAGAGCCATCTCTATATTTACGACGAGAGAAACTTGCCCTACAGTACGCCATTAGAATTGCTGCTAATCCATCAAATCCAGTTCATAAGGTGTCTTTTCCGCCATATATTTCTGAAGAAGTCGTACAGCTTTACGAAAGTAAACCAAAGGCTATCCGGTCCTTTGGTTGACGGGTTGCACCACTTTTAGAATCAGCAAGCATCCATAAAGATAAAATAGAAAAACATTTTGTTTCCGAAATACCATCATGGTGCATTAGAAAACCAGAAGTTAATTTGACTCTACATACAGGGAAAAAATCCGACTCAAATCCACACCTTCTAAAAGAAAGTTTTCATCAACTACAATCTCAATTTATTGACTATCAATGTATTTATACTGATGGTTCAAAAGAAGAAAACAAAGTTGGTTGTGCTACTTTTACAAACGGCAATTGCAAAACATTACGTTTACCTGATGGCTCTTCAATTTTCACAGCGGAAGCTAAAGCTATAGGCTTAGCTTTAGACTTCATAAATGAAAGTAACTTGAAGGACAAATTTATTATTTTTTCTGACTCTATGTCAGTTCTACAGGCCTTAAACCATACATCAAACCCTCAAATACAAAAACTATTAATAGAACATCATACCATCTCGGAATTGAAAACAATTATCTATTGCTGGGTTCCCAGTCATATAGGTATATATGGAAATGAGAAAGTTGATAAGAACGTTAAAGAATCGTTAAATCTAGAAGAAACTGTTTTTAAAATTCCTTATGTCAATTTTAAACCTTTTATTAACGAGTACATCTCTGACAAATGGCAAACAATCTGGAACGGAGCGAAGTTTGATAAATTGAGGGAAGTCGAACCGATTGTTAAACGACCAAAAGCAATTCATAAACTTTCGAGACGAGAAGAAATCGTTCTTGCTCGTCTCCGAATTGGTCATACAAGAATAACACATTCCCACTTATTAAAGCGAGAAGATGAACCTAAATGCATTGGCTGTGATACACCATTCACAGTTAAACACTTTCTTTTAGAATGCACTGACTTTGCAGCAGAGCGAATTTCTTGTTTTCAAGCTAATAACTTGAAAGAATTGTTCAAAGATGTACCCGTTGGAAAGATTTTATCATTTCTTAGACAAGTAAATCTGTTTTATAAAATATAATTTTTAAATCACCAATCTTATTATTTCATATATCGTTTCTTTACAACGACATTTATATCTTACTTAGTGTTACTTTTTAATACGAGTTCAATATATTTTAACGTTTTACCTTGTTAGACGCTATTGACCCATCAGGGTTGATGCGTCGTTAAACAACAAACAAACAAACAAACAAACAAACTTGGGTAAGGAGGGGCTTTCTGCCCTAAGGACAGTTCATGATGGTGTCAAACATGTACTTGAAACTATAAATGAAGAGCATATGAAGATAGGTATGTTTTTTTTTAAAAAAGGTTAATGATGTGTCAGAAATCCCCATTACAAAGGCAATATGTTGGAAGTCTGTAACGGGTCAAGTACACATAGCAAAACTTTATTGAGGATCAAACAAAACAGACGAAAATGGCAGAGAAAGATGCCAAGAAACCAGAACTGCACAATGATGAATTGTCAGTGTGTAGGGTAGGAAAGAGAAAATTGGAAACCAGTGTAGAAAAATTTAGAGAAAAAGGCCAACGAATTAGCTGTAGAGGCAGAGAAGAAAATGAGGTTTGACAAACTTGCAATGTAAAATGCATTAAGGAGTAAAGCAACAGAGCAGAAGAAGGAAATACAGGTGTTGGGTCAGAAAATGCTCTCTGTCAATAAAAGTATTGCATCTTTGTAGGTTTTGACGACAGTTTAAATGCTAGCAACCGTAAAGCTTTAGTTCAAAATTTTAATACACATTTGTTTGGCTTTCTTTCATAATGCTTCTGTCATAATTTATGGAATTGTTTTATACTGGATATGGGACAAGAAATGCCTTTGCCTGACAATTTTCTTGGCTGTTTAGTCATTTCAAGCTAGATTATGTACATTTCTCTTACTTAAATTCTCACCCTACAAGACTCGTTTCAGAGAATAGTTATTTGTATGTTGCACATAACATTTCACGAAGCTTTGAAACTAGAAGAATATAGTGAATATTTATGACTTAATGATGAACTGGGTAAAAAGGTACAAATAGGCAAAGATCAGGAAAAGGCGCAATCAGCAAAAGATTCCCACTCCAAAAACCCGAGGTGGGAAAAAACCAAACTAACAATCAGGTACCTATACCATGAAAACATTTCGTAAGCCGAATGAGCAGCTATTTTCCCAATAGGTGGCCACTCAGTTACCTTAACTTAACTAAAAATATGAAAACATACATAAGGCGCCAACAGCACAAAAATATTAAACACCAAGACACAAAACAAAAAGAACCACCACAGAAGTATCGACTTGGAACGATCAGTAACAAAAAGTTACTGGCGGGCTTAAATCGATTTTACACGGCCGAAACCTCACCCTCAGCTTCTGCTGTATGTACAAACTCGATGAATTATTGGAAATCATTCTACATTTTCTATACCAAAGTTAAATACATAAAGCAATAATTGTTATCAGGTTTTTAAAAAATGGAATTCATGGTTTGTGAATTACTAAAACTGATTTTGGATACAAAATAAAACAGCTAAAATTATGAGCTGTAGTAAAATGCATTTATTTGAGTTTTCTTAAGTCAAAGTTTATGTCCCAAACATTTGACAACTTTCACCCAAGAGACCTGCTAACCTTACTAGTATTAGTATATAGACTTCTCATTTGTGGCAAATTAGCTTCTTACATTAATAAGCTAGTTACACGTTACAGACGTATAACTTGAATGTTATGCGACAGTCTACATGCTTAGTTTTTAACCCAATCATGGTTGATAACTACGCTGCCTTCTTTCATTGCAGGCCGGTGGGTCGGGCGTCAGACTCTATAATGGCCCCGACTTAAAGCTATTCATTTTAGCTGGTTGGGATCGGAGCTTCTTGTCTGTTGCTTGGCCCAACGGGGTGCAACTGTTTTTTTTTTCTTTCGCTCCGGAGTTAGTAGGTTATTCGGCGCCCAGGGATCTCCTTCGTCGGGCAGCTTACTCTATCTGTGAGTCCTGTTTTTTTATTCATCAGGATGTTTACCATGATTTATTTATTTGTTTGTTCTTGACGATTCATTGACTAGTTAGAGATTCACCACGAGGACCGAAGAACTAACTAAATGTTATGAACCACTGCAGAAGCAGAGGGTGAGGTTATGGCCATGTAAAACCGGTATAAGCCCGCCAGTAACTTTGTGTTACTGATCGTTCCAAGGCGATACTTCTGTTGTGGTTCTTTTTGTTTTATGTCTTGGTGTTTAAAATTTTTGTGCTGTTGTCGCCTTATGTATGTTTTCATATCTTTAGTTAAGTTTAGGTAACTGAGTGGCCACCTATTGGGAAAACAGCTGCTCATTTGGCTTACGATATGTTTCATGGTATAAGTACCTGATTGTTAATTTAGTTTTTTTTCCACCTCGGGTTTTGGAGTGGGAATCTTTTTCTGATTGCGCCTTTTCCTGATCTTCGCCTACTTGTACTTTTTCATGTATGAAAATGAGATCTGCACCATATCCATTAAAAATGGTGCAAATTCATTAGAACTTGAAAACAATGTGGTGATGGTTGGCTAAGGGGTGGATGGAGGCCAACGTTTTCTTTCAAAGACCCTGAAACAGTTTAAAAATTATGACAGAAAGACCACGCATTGCGATATTTTTGGTCAGAGAAATTAACATTTTGTCATGGAAATGTCAGGGAATCATGGTCCTCTTGTAGTGTGGCAACCCTGAGTTAGGTGGTTATATCAATGAAGCACATTTTGAGTGTCATGACATCCTAATGCTGGTAAAAAGTCCCATAAAAAGGAGGCAACGTCCCGACATGATCATTCCTGTTGACTGGGACGTAAAGCATCAATTCAAACAAACAAACACAACAAACGTACTACTGACATTGAAACCATCAATACTAATATAAAATCAGACATCAAATGGAACTCAGTTTTTCACCTGTAAAATTTTACGTATGTTTTGTTCGTTCAGAGTTGAAATTGTTTGCATATAAATGTGGATAGCCGAGTAATAGTTAGAATAATATAGAGATAGAAGCTAAGAGTATTGCTTTGGTCTCTTGAAAATTCAGATGACCATGATGAATAGGTTTTTTTTTTTTTTTTTTTTTTTTTTTTTTTTTTTTTTTTTTTCACGTAAAAAGCCCTCAGAAGAACCTCTTATCCTGATTTAATAATCAATACCCCAATAATTTACCTGTACTTACATGTACGTTTCATTGCTACCCATATCTGATATACTGACTCCCATTAGTAACCTTACATTCTCTTTTTATAGTTCCCATATGAATCACCACATCTATTTTCCCAGTTCACTGAAAATATTTTTCTGAATACGATTTTATTTTATTTTTATATATTTATTTTATTTATTTATTTATTTATTTATTTATTTATTTATTTATTTATTTATTTATTTATTTTTGCATTGCAAGAATAAAAAAGAAGTGATGTTATTCAATAGTATTATTCAAAGAACTAGAAGATATGCATTTCTAATTTCAATCAGTATACAGCCAGAAGTAGAAAATGTATACATAATTCATATGTTTGCTTGAAAGAGTTATGTCAGGATTGAAAAGGACTGCTTTGTTAATCACCTGAGATCTGAGATATACACCAATAAATGACATTTGACTTTTATTGGCCAAGGGGTTACAGAGAAAATGATGGCCATCTTGGCCATGTGACCTGGATTATTTATTTTTAATTATGTACATTGGTTGTACACTAATTTAGATGATATTTTCGTCCATAAAGCAGATTATGTTTTTCCTTTTGGTCCTTTGAGATCAGCGAGGGTATTCTGAGAAATCCCAAAATCATTATCGGTTTAGATTATTTTCTCTAACCAACGTTTGATACTTTTGGCCCCATTTGGATTAAAATAGTCTTTGTATCGACTTTCCTGTTAAAGGTGGCAAAATTACAGTAATTCTCTTTGGCTCCATATTGCCAAATCTATGGCTTAAGTCGCCGAAACCGCGGAATGGTCCATCCCCCTTTTCATTAACACGTTCGCCGCGCTTAAAGTCTTAAAGGATCTCAGTTTTATTTTTATTAGTATTTGTGAGCATGCTAAATTTTATGCCCAGCTGAGATGAGCATTGGAAAGTTTAATGATCTTCGAGCATGGGACCCTTTTTGTGGGACATAGACTTACAGTATTGCTTACAGGAATTTCATCAAAAATGAAATGAGCCTGTGCGTGAGAAACTCGACAATTTAAGTTACGACCAGGTCTGACACAAACCGACCTGTACAGTCACAGAAAAGAGATAGAAGCTTGAAATTTCGGATTTGGATTTAAGTAGAGGAACTGTACTATCCGGGTAGCGAAAACAAAGGCGCTGATCAGCTTCGCTGCCTCGGCAAGGCGGTTCTAACGTGTACCCACAATCAATGTTTTGAGCAAAAATAAGTAAACTATCAGTTTTTTTCCCGACAAAATTTTCAATTTTACTGCAGAAATATTATTTGTTTATTGCATGGGTATGTTTTCGTAATGCAAATTGATAATGATGGGCATGTCCGTTCATAGCGCATAGATATTTGGTCAAGCTGTGGCTCGGTTGTCATCTGGAATCGTGACATTAAGCCACTGTTTTAAAAATCAATGGATAAATAACTATTCCACTGAGCGCCCAGGATCATAAAAGACTAAACCAAATATCAGATTTTTCCATTAGCAGAGGATCGTCTTAGAAACCGTATTTTATTGTCAATATATTGAGACAGTGACATTGGATATTGAAAAAAGGTATTATAAAATATTTATTAAAATATTTAGCACTATTTCTTTTTTGCTTTCAGTACATTTTTATGAGACTAATACGGATTTTTATGAAAAATGAAAGATTTAAACTATGATGCATAGCTGTACCGATGAGCCACAAGGTATGGAAAATGAAATAATTACGATAGTAAACATACATTCTGCATATGTCTTATAATATATGGCTTAAAATGAATTTTCCATAAACAGATAAACATTAAGAAATAGATAAGAATTATTCACAGACGCAATCGTATTGTAACGCGTTAATGATTAATAAATTAATAAGAGAAAAAATACGAGAGGATTACTTACAAGTTTAGTTTTCAGAAATAATTTATATTCGTAGACTGTTCAGAGCAAAATTACGTAAATCAAGCTAACATAATCTTTTAAGTACATATTATATCACCTCGAAAAAATATTCTATGTTAAAGAAGTGTCTATACCGGTACTTTCTTGCAATGCCAAGGAAACTTTGTCAGCTTTGAAAAGTAATGTTTTGTCAATCACGCAAGACTGATCTTTTATCTATCGAAAAAAAAAAATAAAAAAAAAATGACATTATATATTTTTCAACCCTCGTGATTGCACATGCTAAAACTGTTGTTTGAACATGGCTGTGTTAGTTATTTCATTTTCACAGAATAGCATTGATGAAATTGTTAAAGTTAAATTTACTTTTTGGTTTGTAAAAATGATTTTATGATTTCTTTGCTTTTCACATTAGAGCAAGTCTTGGGCAAATCTTATGTTGAAGAAATTGAAATTTGTTTCCAATCGAAGAAACTGAGGCACAAATAAGGCGAGTGTGATCCCTAATGTTTAAAAATGCCACTTTCTATGGGATTCCCATAGGAATTTGAAACTTCTAGCTTTCAAATTTCACTTTGGCAATGAAACAATGACATAACAAAAATTTCTATGATAACAAAACTACATGTACAAAAAGAACGTCAGATACAGAAATAACGATGACTTGACAATTGCTATATTTTCCAATCAAATGGATGTACTTTGAGAAATAGGAAGAACTGAAACCCGCCTCTATAGCCTGTGTACAATATATACTTAAGGAATAAACAACGCAACAAATACTTTGGATAATTGTAGGCTGGCTTTGTAATGCATGGATGTAGTGTAATCGATCTTATTACATGATGAAAGCACCAGCTAAATTACAGCACATTACGAAAACACGCCCATGTAATATACAGAAATTTTTTGGTTTTAAAAATGAAAATTTTCACAGAAAAAAGTTGATATTTTCTTATTTTTGCTCAAAACATAGATTGTGGGTACACGTTAGAACCGGCTAGGCGGTTCTAACGAGTACCCACAATCTATGTTTTGGAGCAAAAATAAGAATAATAGGTATATCCCTGCAAACCCCAGTTTTTCTATATAAAAGTGGGGTTTAAGGGGGGGGGGGGTATACCTTTAACGGACATGTTTTCCTGATGAGGTAAAGCCACTATTTCTGTTACGTATGCTTGATGATCCACAATAACACCCCCTGGAAACACGATCAATGAAAGTCAATTTTAAATCACAACTAATTTTATTGTTTCCAAAACTGTTAACCCATATTTGACGAATGTATTTTCCCATCACTATCAATTGGAAGAGTCTACTTTCATTTTGAGGGGCGTCAGGAAGGATTTTTAAATTTTATTCAATATTTATGCGTTATGCGGCGTCACATCTGGGGCTATTCTGTTTGCCTACGTCCCATAAAAGGGACGCCAGGCTTAAATGAGTTAAAAGTGATTGCAGGTGTAATCGTTAACATTTTGGTAGCATTTGTTTATGATTTGGGAAGTTTAACGTCACCAACGTCAGTACAAAAACAAACGCTAGGTGTCCCATTTTTGCGGTACCCGTGACTTCATTGTCACAGTGCTTTAAAGCATGTCGTGTCGTCTCACATCGAATAATCTAAATGACGTTAATTGCTCAAAATTCATTATTGTGCACTTTTAAAATTTTGCGTCCCGTTAACCAGTTTTAACGCAACATGGGATGGCACTTAAGTATGCAATGACGCCAATGTTTATCGCAGATTATCGAGTCGACATCAGATTATCAATCATGCACAATATTTGGCATTTTGCCCTTGACCCCGACGTTTACGTCACAATTTGCTTTATCACGGTTTTTGGCGTTTTGACGTTAACTTTATCAATTAAATGACGTTTTCTCATTTCATTACATGCCACAAGCAGTCTGCAAGATATTACTAAAACTAAAAGAGATTTTATTAAAACGTCAAATACATACGTCATAGTTGGATTTTTTATGTGTTGCGTATTTTAGTTCCTTAAGTATATTAAACATTTAAAGTGCTTTTCAAGATTCGTGCAATATGGACAATACGACCCGTGATAAAAAAAATCTATAAGGATCATGCGTTCAAATTGGCTTTATCATATGACGCCGCTGTTTTCCAGTGGATAACGTCATGTCATAAAAATCGTATGACCACACGTGTAATAACACTTTTGCGGGAATACGTAACGTCATTGACGACGTCCGTAACAACAATGTAAATTTTCATTGGAAATATGTCCACTTTAAAAGCGATAAAACCCTATTTTAGAAGTCATATGATAAAACGAATCTTACACTCGTAGTCATTTCATATGAAATTTATTAAACTCGCCGAAGGCTCGTTTAATAAATTTCATATGAAATGACTACTCGTGTAAGATCCTCTATGTAACAGTTTTCGATTACTCCTTCAGGCAAAAGGGAGGCATGGGGGGTTTTAACGTTTGTTCCTTGGCATCGATTTAAGCCCGCTAGTAATTTTATATTACTGATCGTTCCAAGGCGATACTTCTGTGGTGGCTCTTATGTTTGTTATGCACCTTATGTATGTTTACATATTTTAGTTAAGTTTAGGTAACTGAGTGGCCACCTATTGAGAACATAGCTGCTCATTCGGCTTACGATAAGTTTTCATGGTGTAAGTACCTGATTGTTAATTTTGTGTTTTTTTCCCACATGGGTTTTTTGGAGTGAGATTCTCTTTCTGATTGCGCCTTTTCCTGATCGTTGCCTACCTGTACCTCCTTAAGATACTGGAGACTCTGTAAACTATAACATACACGTGGTTCCTTGGAGACAATGACGAAAGTTCATCAGGAAAACATGCCTGGTAAATCTATATCCCCTCATTCCCCACTTTTATATAGAAAAAACTGGGGGTTACAGGAGTATTCCTATTTTTCTTATTTTTGATACAAAAATTGGAATCGAGGCGGTTATAACGTGTACCTACAATCAATGTTTTGAGCAAAACTATTCAAGATATCGAAGTTTTTCCAATGAAATTTTCGTGTGCACGCGCACCGGTAAGGTCTATGAATAAGCTGCGAAGCGCGTGACTGGGACGTGAGTGTGAGAATGTTTCATGCCTTGAAGTACGTTTCTGTTTGTGTTCCAGGAAAATTTCTCTTCCGATGCTTAGTTACGCTATTTGTAAATTATTATAATTTCATTTTGCCTTGCTTATATCACTGCACGGTTGCAATACGAGAGATTCTGTTTTTGAAACTGAACTGAGGTTAAGAAGTACTAGTAACTATCCCGAAATTGTAGGGACTTGTACTTTGAACAGTTTGGAGTGTTCAAGGGAGCGAAAGTACATGCAATGTTGTTTATGTTTTCATTTCCCTGCTTGCGTAACTGAAATCATGTAAACAGCTGCTGAGACTCATTTTCGCATTTGACAGTTTGGCCTATTACAGGCTGAGCAAAACTCCTCAGACGCTCAAGTCAACAAGATTGTGCTAATTTGTCCATTACGAAAACTTGCCCATGCAATCAATATACATAGATATTTTGAGCTCTAAAATTTGAAATTTTCAGCTGAAAAAAATTGATATTTTTTCTTATTTTTGCTCAAAACATAGATGGTGAGTACACGTTAGTACCCACAAGTACCCACAATATATGTTTTGGAGCAAAAATAAGAAAAATAGGTATACCCCTGCAAACACCAGTTGTTTTTTTTTCTATATAAAAATGGGGTTTAAGGGGTATTCATTGCACGGACATGTTTTCCTGATGTCACTGCATGGGACATGCAGATACCTATATATGTTTATCTATATATGTACAAGTATATTAGATATTTTGTGTAAATGTCCTCAGTCTTTTACGTTAACAAGATGGTGCTAATGTATCACTCATATCATATCTGATTTTGACTCCGTCCTTAAATCAAATTCTGCGGGCAATGCAATGGCTTTCCGACAAAACCACAAAGAAAAAAGCAAGCACACAAACAAACACAAATGAGATACTATGATTCTTCTACATGTATATTCCGACCAATAGCGTTTTCAAATTAACCCATATTTGACGAACGCATTTTCCCATCATTATCATTTAGGTGAGTCCACTTTCATTTTTAGGGGCATCAAGATTGATTTTTAAATTTTAATCATTTTTTCGTTAAAGATTCTCTAAGCAAACAGAATAGCCCCAGATGGGACGCCGCGTTCTGCACATCAGGGGCTATTCTGTTTGCCTGTGTCCCATAAAAGGTACGCCAGGCTTAAATGAGTTAATGCTTTATTTATAAAATGCGAATTTTATAATGATTTAGAATGATTTCGAAAATCGGGTCAGAATCAGAATCAGAATAGTTTACTGGTGAAACGTCAAACTGACAATACCACACCATGGGGGATGGGGTTTGACTGGAGGGGTTTACCTTAACATAAAAAGATCAATGTGCTTTCCATTAACTGTTTTCTTAGACAGTATGATGCTAATAATATCAAAGGTGATTTTAGACTTTCTCGCCTCGAGGTTCTTATGAAACACCGGTAATGACAAAATCACGCCATTCATCGCCTTCGTTCTTGTCAAGGAAACCTCTGTAATGCTGTCTTAGTGACAGTCAATTGGTGTTTATTTCTGGCGACAGTCTCGTTTTTTTCCTCGGGACAAATGGAGCTTATTTATCAAACGTATATGGGCCACAACGTGAGAAAATGTACCTTCGGACATTTTTTTAGTATCAGAAAAACAATTTACTCTGAATGTGTAATATTTCTAGAGTCTACCAGTCTTTATTTGACCAGAGTATTCAAGTTTAATAGTTTGTGAGTTCTGACAAATTTTCTGTGTGGACTCTACAGACGTCATTGTCCTACAAAACTCGATGTCATAATGTCCGCAGGTACATTTTGTCGCGTTGTGGTTCATTATGTGTCCTTCGTCTGTTGTCTACTGATCTAAGGTTAGAACTTAGACATGGTAAAACGTAAGAAATACGTAATTTCATTTGATTGTTTGCAATTTTCCTCATTGGCTAAACACTTCAAAGAAAGATCAGACAGTCACACTATTATGCCTAGTAAGCACAATTTTATTTTATGTAAGAATTAGAAATCATGACGTATGCTGAAGTCAAAGACAAATTAGTTCTGAAACTGTTTTTAGAGTCTACGTTTTTGTTTATACTTTCCATATATCTTCTGTGATCTGTTTGTAACTCGAGACCAATTATTATTTGTTTTATTTCGGTTATCTTTTCTACATATCATGTTATTCATGAGATTTTTATTGTACAGGTTTTTGTTTAGTCACTTTATGTATTTACAGAGCAATGTAAAAGTCTTAAAGTTGAAATAGGTTATATTTCAATAAGCCTTTCCACTCTCTGCCGTTCCCCGTTGTATAATTTTGTCATGTATAGTAGACCTGCAACAGTTTATATATTCACTAGGATAAAAGCCAGGGAACAATTTGAATTAAGTGTTTTCACGTATACATGTATTACTCTGTCTTGTCATTACGAAAACATGCCCATGCAATATACAGAGATTGTTTCACCTGTAAAAAATAGAAAATTTTCAGTGGAAAATTTTTGATATTTTTCTTATTTTTGCTCAAAACATAGATTGTGAGTACCCACAATCTATGTTTTGGAGCAAAAATAAGAAAAAATAGGTATACCCCTGCATATCCCAGTTTTGCTATATAAAAGTGGGGTTCAGGGGGGGTATTCATTGCACGGACATGTTTTCCTGATGTCAATGTGTTTGGTTAAATACTCAAAGCAGACGGCTCAAGTATAGTATAAGCAAAAACATACAACCTGGTTTGTGGTATAGTTTGTGGTATATATATATGATGAGGTTCATTGACGCCAAGAGCAATGTTCATGGATGACATGAACAATGCTGACCAGTATGTGTTCATTACATGGTAATCAGCATTGTCGTCAAGTTAAAGCATTCTACTTACATCAGATTGTCTCATATTAATGCAGATATAATAATGTTTCTGTTTAATCAGTATTTTGGAAACGTTTCATTATTTTATACTTCGAAATCGAGTGCCCACTATTAAATTTAATTCCATGTGTATACGTATATCATGCAAGACACAAATGTTTCAACAAAGTGTACGACTGTGTAAACCTACATCACATTCTCTTTTATTTAGTCGCGTTTTCGAAATTCTAGTCATAGTTCGTATTTGCTTTGTCATTTTTAGAAACTAATTAGCTGTTGAATCTGAGACATCTGCAATAATGTGAATTATTATCCACATAATGTAAAAAAGTCATTTTTAAAAAACTGCTGTTTAAGCTTACAACTGCGTAGACAAAACACATTTATTGTGCCTCTTTTTAAAAATATTTTCATGAAATCTTTATTTCTTATTGTAATTTATAATGCGCGTGGTGTCTAGGGGGCTAGTGGTTATATGTAATAGCCTGTGCATGAGACCAACAATTTTGGTTTCCGACCAGGTCCGACACAAACCGGACTGTACAATCACAGGAGATGGTTAAAGGCTTGAAATCTTGTATTTAATTAGAAGAGGGATTGTACTATCCGTGTAGCAAAAATGAAGGCGCTGATCAGCTTCGCAATTTAATCTTAAGCATTCTATTACCACACAACTTTTATATTAAAGTTTCTCCTTAATGTTTGATTCGAATGACAAATGATTTTTGTAATTTGAAATTGCTTGTACTGTTTATTGATTCCGGCCCACTAACATGCATTATTTTAACATTAGAAATATGACTTTATTCCTGTTTTAACATGTAATTAGCATCTGCCCACCCAAGAACAATATGTTAACATAAGGTTGATTTGACACGAATCAACCAACGACCCACCCAGCCTATAAATTGGACTGTGACTACATGTATAGCCAGTCATTAATATTCTGTCTTTATGGTCAGCGGGATCCAGGTCACATGACCAAGATGGCCACCACGCCAGCATATGGCAAGGTATATTCAAAGGTAAAAGTAGGCAGTGATCAGGAAATAGAGCAGGAATATATTTCAGACCAGAAGGCATATGACCCGAAATATATCATAAACTTGTTTATCAGTCGAAGAGTTCTTTTTCATATAAAAAAGTAAAAGTTGGATTTTTTAAAAAAATCTCTATGTTATTCAGCTACATTATGTTAAGCAAATACTGCTATAAAATATGACGCCATTACTATAGAGTAATACAAAAGCACAGACGATAAGCGCTGATAGCTGATAGTATCAGCAGAACCTTTGTTTATACAAAATATCTATTGATCCCTACTTCCATTACGAAAACATGTCCATGCCAATATAAAGAGATTTTTAAAGTTGTAAAAAATGAAAACTTTCAGCAGAAAAGTTTTGAAAGTTTTCTTATTTTTGATCAAAATATAGATTGTACACGGGTACACGTTCTAACGAGTTCCCACAATTTATGTTTTGGAGCAAGAATTAATAGGCATTCCCCTGTAAACTCCAGTTTTTCTATATAAAAGTGAGGCTTAAGGGGGTATACATTTCACGGACATGTTTTCCTGATGAAGAGCCAATATATGCTATTTCAGGAGCTGTATATTAACTTTGCCCCCCTGGAATGACCGTATAATGTTATCATGCTTGTAAAACGTCACATTTTATTAATGGATTGGAAATGTATTGGCTTCCCTGCTTTTAGGGTCTTTAATCTTCATTTATGGTTGAGGTCTCTGTTCTTTATTAATGTTTTCTTTGACGACGATTTTGTTGTTAACTACTAGCGTCCATTAGCCGAGATATCTAATAAATAGGATATAGGCTGTATGATATAATCAAATACTGATTTAAACGAAAACTGACCCGAAGTTTGTTTGGAAGCATTACAAGCTCATAAAATACTCTTCATTAATATCTTTATATGGATAGTAACACTAAAACACCCTCAACATTTCTTGATGTGATTTTTCGTATTGTAAATAATAAGTTTTATTTGTTATTTTTGATGCAAGATACGAGAGTTCCTTCAAGACTGGATCCTTCTTAATTTAACATCACCATATGTCCTTTAAACGACATTTTATGTATGCATCTAAAGGCGATTTCATAAAAAGTGACCGTCATTTAGTCTCGTGGTGAATCTCTAACTAGTCAATGAATCATCAAGGACAAACAAATAAATGGAGACGGTCGATGGTACATGTATTCTTTTACGAATACAGGGAACTGAGAACAGCAATACTGCTTTACTCTGTTTAATTTCCGAGCTGTAAAAATATGTGTTGATTTTTATTTATCCTTTACGTCTCTGTAAACAGCTATAATCAATTTATAAATTGTAAACGGAAAATTAATAAGTATTACTTTACGGTATAAGTTTGTGTATACGGTATAAGTTTGTATAGATTTGAAAACAGTACCACACGTACCATCAGGAGAGCGTGTTTGTTAGTCACTGTTGTTGTTAATGATGAAGAAAGCAAACCGACTTAAGAAGTGGTGCATTCTTAGCAATCAAATCAATACATAATGCATGTATTCCGGCAGTGGTGATAAAATTATTGTCTTCGTACATGTATACACAAATTACAATACAAATCGTGCATATAATCAAGGAAATTAAGTGAAACCCAAGACATTTTTATTTCTTTTAGATATCAACCCTGAGGTCGTCAGTTTTTAATACGTTAAATTGTGCTGCACTGAACGAGTCATAAATGACCACCTTACAAGATTATGCTACTTCAGACAAAATAAAAAGATTGCTTTATTCAAATAAACCAAGATGTCACTTTTGTCAAGCCCGATTCGATATAGCGATCGACATATATGGGGTTGAAAATGTCTCACGTGCTAGAACCTATTAAATGCTTTTCGGTGATTGTTTCCACGATGATGTTACACCAGATGCACGCATGTAGCTGGAACTCACGCTGTATCTAAGTCGCAGTAGGTTTTTCTCGATGGCGAACATTTATGTAAATGTTCCACAGAAATTAAGCATCGATTGTCTAGCTCTTGACAAATTAACGAGCCTATACTCCGGAGAACTGAAGTTTGATAGACCATTATGGTTTAAATGATAGAATATAGATCAAAAAGGTCATTGAAATTCTAGTGCTTATTTTTTTCCAGAAAAAAATGTGAAATTGAATTCATTTAGGGAATACTTCCCCAAAGTAAGAATACGTTATTGTAATTCAAAATCTCAACCAAGAAACGACAATACAAGACCGCACAGAAGAAATAACAAATTACGCAAACTTGTCCATCCAATATACAGAGATTTTTAAAAAAGTACAAGTAGGCAAAGATCAGGAAAAGGCGCAATCAGAAAAAGACTCCCACTCCAAAAACCAAGGTGGGAAAAAACCAAACTAACAATCAGGTACTTATACCATGAAAACATTTCGTAAGCCGAATGAGCAGCTATTTTCCCAATAGGTGGCCACTCAGTTACCTTAACTTAACTAAAAATATGCAAACATACATAAGGCGCCAACAGCACAAAATATTTTAAACACCAAGACATAAAACAAAAAGAACCACCACAGAAGTATCGACTTGGAACGATCAGTAACACAAAGTTACTGGCGGGTTTAAATCGATTTTACACGACCGTAACCCCACCCTCAGCTTCTGCAGTGGTTCATAACATTTAGTTACTAGTAGTTCTTCGGTCCTCGTGGTGAATCTCTAACTAGTAAATGAACCATCAAGAACAAACAAATAAATCATGATTAACATCCTGATGAATCAAAAACCAGGACTCACAGATTCAGTAAGCTGCCCGACGATGGAGATCCCTAGGCGCCAAATAACTTACTAACTCCGGAGCTAAAGAAAAACAACAGTTGGACCCCGGTGGGCCAAGCAACAGACAAGAAGCTCCGGCCCCAACCTACTAAAATGAATAGCTTTAAGTCGGGGCTATCATAGAGTCTGACGCCCGACCCACCGGCGTGCAATTAAAGAAGGCAGCATAGTTATCAACCGTGATTGGGTTAAAAACTAAGCATGCAGACTGTCGCATAACATTCAATATATAACCTATACGTCTGTAACGTGTTATGATTTTTCTAAACTGAAAAGAAAAATCATTACTTCCTATAAGTTTCTGAAATTTGTAAACCAAGTCACCATAAAATTCTGGTTCCGAAAGACCCTCAGTTAAAAGCGTCTTTAACCCAACATTATATTTGGAAATCAATTCATAGTGTCTACGATAAAATTTAGAAAAGGTTTTTCGAAGTTTATGATACCGATAGCCCTGTTGGAGAAGTTTGGCCGTTAAAGATTTATTTCGAGCGTTGAAGTCTGTAACATGATTGCAGACTCTAGCAAACCTAATAAGTTGCGAAATGTATACACCATAAGAAGCACGACGAGGAACGTCACCATCCAAAAACGGAAAATTTACTATATCAAAATCAAAGTCATCGCGCTTATCATAAATTTTAGAAGAAACAAATCCATTTGCAACAGAAAGATGTAGATCTAAAAAGGGGGCTTCGGTATCCGAGATATTGGCTTTGTTCAACTGTAGTTCAGATGGATAAATTTGATTGACCATACCTTCAAAATAAGGGTTGTCAATGTTCAAAAGGTCATCGAGGTACCTAGAAGTGGAATTAAAAGCCTCAATAACATCAGCTTGATTATCATGGTTAAGAGAATCCATGAAATCTCTTTCGTAGCAGTATAAAAATAAATCAGCTACGAGAGGTGCGCAATTTGTACCCATCGGAATTCCAACAATTTGTCTGTATAACTTGGTCCCAAATCTAATATAAATATTATCCAGGAGATAGGATAAGGCGTCGCACACATTCTGACATGACCAAAGTGTATACCGACTTTGGTCAGAGGATGTGAAAAAGGCCTTTCTGTCATTACATGCCAAATAAAGTGAACCATAGTTTTTTTAATGCCCTTTTGAAAGTCCACTCTATCAAATCCAGAAGTTTTTCTTTAATAAGATTATGTGGTAAAGTTGTACACAGAGTAGAAAAATCATATGTGGACAAGCTCGTCGCACGGAACCCTCTACACTTCAATTTATTGAGCACCTCACCAGAATTTTGTATTGACCAAAACCTATTTTTATTTGAAGTTTCATACAATGTCTCACAGTATCTTATAACATGAGATTTGATAGCAGTAAGACAGGAAGTTAATAATTTAGAAAGTTCAGTAGTAGTACAAGAGCTAGAATTTGCAATAAATCTTGCTTTGTATGGTCTTTTGTGAAGCTTAGGTAACCAATACATCGTAGGAAGTTTGTCTTGGCCTTCATTGACACAAACAGAAAATTTAACAGGTAAATCGTTTAAGTGGGCATTTACTACAGACACCTCATCAGTATCTGTCTCCAGATAAGCCCTGATACCATCCAGCTCCTGTTTTAAGGTGTTAACGTAGTGAAGCCTACAAACAACAACAACATTGTTTGCGGCTTTGTCTGCCGGAACCAAGACATACTTTCTGTGAAATTCTTGGATACCCTACTTCAAATGCCTAAATGACGATTTAGGTTTAGGAGGTAAAAGATTAGTATTTTGTGAATAAAACTGTATACGTTTATCCACGATAGTGAAGATACTTCTTTTCCATTCTTTAAGAGCATTATCCTCAACACCCTCTCGTTTACACCATCGATTACCGAAATCATTCAATGCAGATGCAATCTCCTCTCTACATTTATCGAAATTGATGTAGGAGGGGAATCTATATTTCGGACCTTTAGAAACAATTTTGCGAATTCTAGAATCCGAAATTATTTTTAAATTTCCAGTAACTATATGTCCGGCTGGTTGATAAACAAATTTTGAATCTTAACAATCTCAAGACTTAGGAGTATTAGCATGGATATCAAGATCAGAAACAAGTTTATTGAAATTAAGAATAGTATTTCTGATTGGTTTATTATATTTGTAACAAATAATAGGAGGTTCTGAATTTTGGAAGTACGTAGGTATAGCCTGTATCACTGATTTATCCTGGAATATGCTTGGTAAATCAATAAAGTCAATTCCTTTATTAATGAAAGGAATTTTAATAAAACTTCTAATGTGATTAGATTCGGAATCGATAAATGGACGAAGAGCATGCTGAGTATAACATCTTGTTAACAGTGCAGCGTCATACATTTGATGATTTCTATCGTAAAAGCTATTAGCCTCTGTGTCCAAGGAACGTAATACAGCAATGGGTAGAGAACTAAGACAAGACAGCATTGGATGTCGACCGTGAATCCTTAGTTTAACTTAAATCATTAAGGGAAGTGTTCAATTTCATTGTAGCGCACCGTTTACGTTTGTCATTACCCTTTTTCCGTATACCATGATATCTAGATTTACGTTTACGAGACTCTGAAAGTGTAAGTACATCAAAATCGGGCATTTTGGAAATATTTCCCTCATGGTAAATGTTGTCGTTAAATCCCAGTGGAAAGGGAGTTTGCAATAATTTTATCCATTTAAGTTCAGTTTCAAATCGTTTGATGTTTTTGAATCTTACAGAAGAATTTTCATCATATGAGATTTTTTCCACTGGTTGAACTATTACATTACTGGGAGAATGACCAGTGCGCTTAAAATGCTGGTACAGAAAGGTATCATTATTTTTGGGCAAATCGTTTTTGCAAAGTTCGACAAGTTTGTCCAACATACTGCATCCTACAATTGTTTGTATTTCAAGTAAGAACATATACAAGATCCATTGATTTTCAGTCTAAATCAGAATCACTTAACCACTGAAAATGTCCTACCATTCACAGATGAAGTGATAGTAGTCTTAGAGCATAAATGATTGCAACAGTTGCACTTCTTGGCATTGCACTTAGAAATACTAGGGTACATTCCAGGTCTCTTGAACGGATTAAAATATTTACGTAAAATTGGTGATTTAAGTGGAGATAACCTTATCTGAAGATTATCACGAAACATATTAGAATTAGAAGCTCCGTGTAGATTAACAGTAGATGCCGAAAATAAATTAAGAGGTGTCACCCTAACAGTAGGTAATAAATTTTGAAAATTGTTAGTTGAATGAGGAATCGGTACAGTAGACGCGGCATGCAACCTAAGGGGAGTTAATGTAATTCCTAATCTTTTTGTGATAGTCATAGTTGGGAGTTCTGTGTTGATACTGCCAAAAGAAGCGCGACACTCATACCGGTTATAGAAAAAATAATGCACTTAATCGTAATGCAAAATCTCTCAAATGAAAGAACAAGGTATAACCGAAGCCGACATCTCAGGTCCATGTCTAATACAAGTCTATGGATAGAAACGTTAGAATCGCTTATACAACGAGATACGAGTGACGGTCAACTAATGACCTTCAATACGGTATCGAAGAGTTGTGGTAGTTAGAGATAGGAAAATACAAACTGATTGCAAGCAATCCCTGAGGATTGGAAAAATAAGAGCATTAAATGGATGAACGGGGAGACTTTTTAGGGCCGCCACACGGCACAACCACAAGAACTCTGATATAAAAAAAGTCAAGGTATAACCGAAGCCCACATCTCAGGTCCATGTCTAATACAAGTCTATGGATAGAAACGTAAGAATCGCTTATACAACGAGATACGAGTGACGGTCAACTAATGACCTTCAATACGGTATCGAAGAGTTGTGGTAGTTAGAGATAGGAAAATACAAACTGATTGCAAGCAATCCCTGAGGATTGGAAAAATAAGAGCATTAAATGGATGTACGGGGAGACTTTTTAGGGCCGCCACACGGCACAACCACAAGAACCTTGATATAAAAAAGTCAAGGTATAACCGAAGCCCACATCTCAGGTCCATGTCTAATACAAGTCTATGGATAGAAACGTAAGAATCGCTTATACAACGAGATACGAGTGACGGTCAACTAATGACCTTCAATACGGTATCGAAGAGTTGTGGTAGTTAGAGCTAGGAAAATACAAACTGATTGCAAGCAATCCCTGAGGATTGGAAAAATAAGAGCATTAAATGGATGTACGGGGAGACTTTTTAGGGCCGCCACACGGCACAACCACAAGAACTCTGATATAAAAAAAGTCAAGGTATAACCGAAGCCCACATCTCAGGTCCATGTCTAATACAAGTCTATGGATAGAAACGTAAGAATCGCTTATACAACGAGATACGAGTGACGGTCAACTAATGACCTTCAATACGGTATCGAAGAGTTGTGGTAGTTAGAGCTAGGAAAATACAAACTGATTGCAAGCAATCCCTGAGGATTGGAAAAATAAGAGCATTAAATGGATGTACGGGGAGACTTTTTAGGGCCGCCACACGGCACAACCACAAGAACTCTGATATAAAAAAGTCAAGGTATAACCGAAGCCCACATCTCAGGTCCATGTCTAATACAAGTCTATGGATAGAAACGTAAGAATCGCTTATACAACGAGATACGAGTGACGGTCAACTAATGACCTTCAATACGGTATCGAAGAGTTGTGGTAGTTAGAGATAGGAAAATACAAACTGATTGCAAGCAATCCCTGAGGATTGGAAAAATAAGAGCATTAAATGGATGTACGGGGAGACTTTTTAGGGCCGCAACACGGCACAACCACAATAACTCTGAAAGTTATAAAAAATGAAAATTTTCAGATGAAATTTTTTGATAATTTTCTTAGTTTTACTCAGAACATACGTCGTGCATACCCACAATGACTGTTTTGGATTCAAAATAAGAAAAATAACTATACTCATGTAAACCCCAGTTTTACTATAATAAAAGTCGGGTATAAGGGAGTACATGTATAAATTTCACGGACATGTTTTCCCGATAAAGGCGCATGGGAAGCGAGATGACTGATATTTTCCGAGCAAGGTAGCCATATATGATGAACTAATATGCGCTACAACAATGTAGATGGTGTTGTGCCTTGTGGCTGTCCTAAAAGTCGGTCAGCAATCATCCATAGTGCAGATTATATTTTCCTTTTGGTCCTTTGAGATCAGCGAGGATATTCTGAGAAATCAGAAAATTATTATCGGTTTAGATAACTTTTATAACAAACTTTTAATATATATTTGGGCCCCATTTGGATAATACTAGTCGGTGTATCGATTACCCTGCCTGGAAGCTACCTGCCAGCATAACGTTTGCCCCTCTCCTTGACACTCCGGCTTTGAAGTAACATGTAAGTATTAAAAATAAGTTCAGTAGTTATTCTACACTTCAAGCCGTAAGTACGAAATGGTCATACTATTGACAGGGACAGACATTGACGACGAGGCAAAGAACTCCAACGTACAAAGCACTAGAACATGCCTGTCATATTGGTGACTAATTTTCACCCTGACGTAATAAAACACGTGTCGGGGGTGGGGGCATGTTTATGTTTTGATAACAGTATGATAATAAACCCGTTTATCGTTGTAAACACGAAACTCGAGACTGGTGTCTCAATGCCCCGGGCCACTCAAATATAGGGATCAACCATGGTTTTCAGTGTTCAAACATTCGATGGATCACGAGGAAGGTGTTTGAACACAAGGCCGCATGCCGCGTGTTCAAAGACCTTCCGAGTGATCCAGCGAATGTTTGAACACTGAAACATTGAAATAACATAAACAACGTAAAAACTCACCGAAAACCGCAGAGCTTCTTCAACGTCGGCCATTGACCAATGACGTCGGCCAAACCCCATCTTCAAACGGCACGTGAATTTCATGATTTGAACATGGGTTTTGCTGTTTGAACGCGGCTTTCGACCAATCGAAAACGGCTTCAAACAGCTATGCGCATAGATATCTATGCAAGAATATCTTATTACAACTGTACATCAGGATATTATTGCATTAGACAACGTGACAATTTGATTTTCTGGTGTGAAAGTCCTGTCTTCAGAAGTAATTGCCCCGTTGTGTAACAAATATAAGACGCGATGTCCAAATATGAACATTGTTATGACAACCACAAAGTCTACAGGGAAATTTGTTCCATTACGAAAACACGTCCATGTAATATACAGAATTTTTTTTTTTGTTTTAAAAATGAAAATTTTCACAGGAAAAAAAATGATATTTTTCTTATTTTTGCTCAAAACATAGATTGTGGGTACACGTTAGAACCGCCTCGGCGAGGCGGTTCTAACGAGTACCCACAATCTATGTTTTGGAGCAAAAAAAAGAAAAATAGTATACCCCTGCATACCCCAGTTTTGCTATATAAAAGTGGGGTTCAAGGGGGTATACATTACACGGACATGTTTTCCTGATGCAGAGCTACAATATTTGCAAGACCTTGCAAGCTGGTCTTGGCTTCAAAACTAGCATGATCGCGTAATATTCGTAATATCATCTCCAGAACCCACATGTTGTAATTTGTAAACCACTGTATCAAAACCTCTTATACACCGGTACCATGTAATTCAATGGAATTGCCAGTATCCCTTAATTGCAGATTCTTCCGAGTAAGGTTTAGAAATATGCTGATTTATTATTTTATACAAAACCATCTTTCCCTGCTGATTTTTCAAAGGATCCCATTCTCCATATTCTGGAATAAATAATGAAACGCCGATTCTAATGGGCTGCTGGTCATTTAAAGCAAAATGGTCTATTAAAATCCATTTCCCCAGAGTAATGGTTCGTTAATGCGACAATCGATGATTAATTTCAGTGAAATTGTTACAGAAGTATTTACAATTAAGAATATATAGGGCGATCGCGTGACAACTGCATAATTCCTTTTAAGATCGAAATACATATTGGCAATATTTCTTTGTTTAAAATACATGTATCTATGCAACAATTTAATCAGCTTTGAAAGAAACAAAAACAAAAAGTATTATTGTTAAAAATTTAAACTCTAAAATATAAGTTATTCCAAATGTGTTTTCCATTCTAAACAATAATAAAAACTATTGATTTCTTAGAATGTTCGTAACCTGAGGATATTTACCGAGTTTGGGGCGTTCATGTACTGGAACGACTCGCCGCGTGCGAATCGTGATAGTTACCATGTCGTGCTGCGGCGAGATTGTTATATGTACGATTCGTGCGGGCGGGTCTTTCCAGATTGAACGCCGTAAAACGAGGTTAATTACACTGAAAAAAAGTTACAAGAGGCCACTTTCAAACTCATTTTTAATTTATAAGCCATGTTCAAAATTGAATGATTTTTTGCCTAAAGACGTGTCTTTCAAATAAGTTAAGTTGCAAAGTGTTCAAAAATAATTTTCTGTCACTAAACGCGTTTTTTGTGTAAAAGTGCAAAAATCAATGTTTTTGAAAAAATGGGTAAAGCGCAAGTTTTATTGAAATGAGGATCAGGTGTCATCAAAGGGGCCATTCCAGTTGGGAAAAACATCAAACATTCGAATTTTACTTAACTTGTACATTTTTTATGCATTTTTAAAAAATCGCTATTTTCGAAATTTTTGGAAAAATCAACAATGTTCAACATGTTAATCCCTGTTAAATTAACTTTATGAGGCATGGAAATGAGAAATATATCTAGAAAGAGCTGTATTATACGATTTTCGAGGACAAGCAGGTCACGACTGCCGCACACTTCCGGTTTCAATGCCAAAATATCAAAATCTGTGGACGATTTTTTAAATTTTCAAAATCTATCAGAGTCAAGTATTAAACATAAATGATCGCTGAAAATTTCAATGCCGTGCTGCAACCAGAGAAAAACAAATTTTGTACGCAAATTAAAATGTAAAGCACAGCGTCGTAATATGACATTTAATTTGGTGTTAATAAAGTGTGATTTTTGAAATGATTTGTGAAATGAGGGTACCTTTACTCATGCTTCGTCTGTGTGAAAAGTATCACCCATGTTTGAATGCAGAAACTCACAGAGCCACCGTTAGACATTGGTTAATTCATATGATCATGAATTGTAATTGATCGGCTTTTACTTCCTATACTAGAAGGAAAACAATATAAGGCGGCCTCTTATAATTTTTTTTTCAGTGTATTTATCCGACTTACACAACGACACATCAAACACTGGTAACTTACCGTCTATTCTGTTTTTTAGGAATGTCTTAATGTTAGTATTAGACGGCGAAAATCTGAATCGTCCATTTTGAAATAGGTTTTCTCGAGACCTTATTGTTTACCAAATCAGTGGACGAGCCAACCCGGCAGCTTATTCAATGTAAGAGGAGATTTCGAGAACTTTGTAATATGTACTGGGATTTTTATTTTTTATTTCATATATTTATTTTATTTATTTATTTTTTATGATATATTACATACTTTGACCATACAATCCATCTACTATTATGTCGAAGGTAGTCTCGTCTGTATGAGCTTGTAAAGATGGTACAATTCTCGCCTAAATCAGTATTTGACTTTGCCTACGAACAGCTCACATATTAGACACATGACTTATTGTAATGGGTGTGCTTGGATTAAAACACAATATCACCGCCAATGTAAACAGTAATAAAGAACAGAGACCGAAACCATAAATGAGCCGCCTCGTGAGAAAACCAACAATGTGGCTTCCGAACAGGTCCGACACAAATCAGGCTGTACAGTCACAGAAGCAGGCTAGAGGCTTGAAATTTTGGAGTTAAGTAGAGGAGGAATTGTACTATCCGAGTAGCAAAAACAAAGGCGCTGATCAGTTACCGCGAAGCTGATCTGCGTCTTTGTTTTCGCCTATGCTGATTGTTGGTTTTCCCATGAGGCGGCTCAAATGAAGATTAAAGACCCAAAAGAAGGAAAGTCAATATCTTCTCCTCCATTAATAAAATGGGACATATTACCAGCATTATATAGACTTCCAGGAAGCATATATGATTTACAGCCTATTGAAAAAAAAAACACTATATTAATCCGCTTGAAGTTGGAAAACATTTGGAACTCTCTCTCTGTTTTGTTCGTTTACAGGGTGTTAAGAAAGTTCGAAGACATTGTATAATATTCCTTATAACTTCATAAAATAATTACACAATCTCAGAAATCTACACAATAAAACCCCATTTTAATATCAGTTTGTATAGTATCATAGAACTTCTACAACTTCTGTTTTGACCGGTTACCATTACATTTTTAAGTCAGGGTGCCACAGCTTGCCACATTCTCTATAAGATATTGTGTAAAAGGGGGTAGTATATCAAACATAATTTAAAATATACACAATATAAATCAGGGAACATAAGATAACTTAAAGTGACAGCCACTGCCCTTAACATCACCCTGGACATAATACTTATTTTTAAATAATTCAGGACATATTATTTTTCATCACATGAAAAAACATGATTTTCGAACAGAAAAGCTGTGGGTGTTTAGATAGGGGGTAGACTTAATCAAGACTTAACGGAAACAAAAAATGAAACATATAACTTACATAAAATATTTCATATCATGTGTAAAGTGACTGTATAGTGCACACAATTGTTAAAAATGTTCATTTTGTAGATTATATGGTTCAAATTTATCATACATTAAGTTTGACCCCAAAAGTTGCAAAATTAGGGAAAAATGACGAAAAATAGAGAATTTTAATAACAAAATACCTTTTTTACTAGCATGGGCATCGTAAACCACAACAATACACACCCCTGCAACAAATATTAACACGCAATTCTGAATAAACTACTGTATGTGTATGTTATATTCAAAATAATGAAGATTTTAACGCAAAATTTCATGCTGACGAAAGTGAGGGACAGGCTAAGGTATAAGGTGTTGTTCATTAAGTTTTGTTCAAAGATAAGGAAGGGACGTCATCAAAAATGAGTTTCCGTTATACCACAACATATCTAATAGCATTATATTAGAAAAAGAAATGACAATAACCACACAGTTTCAAATGTTCATAAAATATTTACCTATACCCCCTACTATTTGTGGCCTATTTCAAGAATGGGGGTACCCTAAGACTTTGTTGAGCAATTCCATAAAGTTTACTAGACCACAGGAAATGAGTATAAAAACATTCCTGACAATATTTGTAATCAATGTATTCAATATGAATCCACTGCTATTGGACATTTAAACACTTTCTTGGACAAGCACTGGTTAAACCCACATTTTGCATTTTATGACGCTCATTTCAGAAAAGGGGTTGCTTATTACCAAATATAATGTTCTTATCAGTTTGATATAAAACAAAGATTTGTCCATTATATCTTGTATGCCATCCTTTCAAGATTAAAATAACAGTATATTATGATATCTAAATGCTTTATTTAATATTTAGTGTCCTTTTGAATGATGTCTTCGAATGTAGTGAATTTGTTATCCGCAAGAATAATCATCACGTCAAAGAAGTTTTTAACTGAGTGACTGTTTTAAGGACACTTTCTGGTGATTATCGTCGAGTAGAGTCATTATGGGGCTTTCGTCGTGTGCACATTGCACTATACATGCCGCTATTTTCGAATAAAGAAACGAACAATATTACAAGTGAGACCCTTTAAGAGCAGTGAATACATTTATGAGAACGGCTATGGGCCAAACTGCGGAGCCATTGACAAGTATTGTAGTTTTGCACGTTTCAACAGGGTAGTTTGAACCAATTCTTGTCCCAGAAGAAAACTTTCGCGTTACTGTTTACTTCAGGTGATGTAACAGAAACCAAAAAAAAAACTAAGATTGAAATCATGACAGTACCTGTGAACCATTTATGTGGGCTGATAGACTATTTGTGTGAGCTGATGTTTTCAGCTTATTTATGAAATAAGAGAAGATAGGTGGTAGCTTGGGAATAACAAATTCGTGGTCAAATGTCATGCCACAGATAAACTCCGAAGAATTTCAATAACAGAATTGTAGCTAGATGTGCCGTCAGCGATTTGTGGTCAGATGTCTAGCAATAGAAAAATGTCGTTCCATTTAAAAGTACCAGCGCAAAATAACAAGCAGTACAGAAAGTTATTGTACAATAACATATGCCAGGTGTACTTTAGATTTGAACATAGGAATCAAACATGATTTTCCATTCATTAACATTCGCCGGGTCCCGAGGGGAGTGTTGAAAACCGAGGGCGTATCCCGAGGTTTTCAACACTCCCCGAAGGACCTAGCGAATGTAATTGAATGACAAAATCACTTTTGATCGCTATTATTGCATACATTCTGCACAAACGAAAGAAATAATGGTGCACTATATTTTACAGCCTCACCACATCTTCACAGCGTAAAAGTTTTCAGTTTCTCATTATTAGCACGTGCTTTCCGTGGCGTCCGATAATGAGCATAAGTAGAAACCATGTATTAACATCACGTGCGCTTGTATTGCAGTATTAATACATGGCTTTCTCTTCATTAATAAATGGCTATTAATATCGTGTGACAACTTGTATTTATGCAATAATATCACATTGTATGAATAAGATGTTTTTTTAATATTTTCACTTCGCTATTATTGTAGCTGGTCGTGTCGTGTGGGGTTCCTAAAATGTCTATCTGTATCATCCATCTATTCTTACTTTATCTGAAATCGTTTCATAATTCTTTTCCTTTAATTTCAGATAATGCTTCAGCGGTGAACCCCGAGTTGTTTCCCTTCAACATATTGTCCAGAGAGCCATAATGTCCAACTTCTCTGAAATAGAAGTTGACATTAGCCTGAGATCGCTACAGTTATCTGCCCTTCATCTGCTTAACGAACCAGCTATGGACAAAATTGTTACATCTGACAATCTCACAAATAGAAACAATGTGTTGTGTGAAAATGCGAGTATGTCTGACTGCGAGTCTATCGTGTCAGAGTACAAAAATGATCATTGGTTTTCGCCGCCGATGGAAGCCTTGCTGATATTCTTCTATAGCTCTGTCATGGTGTTGGGGATCCTGGGGAATTCACTAGTCTGTTACGTCGTGATCAAATACAAGCACTTGCAACAGTCTCGGAATATACTCATCCTCAACTTAGCCATCTGCGGAATCATTATGTGTGCCGCTTCCATGCCTTTCTCTCTTGTACGCCTTACGTTGAAGAATTGGCATCTCGGTGACGTCATGTGCCGGATCTCACCGACGCTACAGACAATAAACGTGTTTGTCTCAACGTTCACCATCGTTGCAATAGCCATCGATAGGTAAGAGAACTTATTTTGTGACTTTTCATTTTTTTCATTTTCATTTTCATAATTTCGTAGACCCATTTCAATTTTCCAAAATATTCATCCAAATTTCATAAATAAACGTTAACGTTGGCAAGAGTTGTGTGCAAGCAAATATCGCCCATGGTAATATTGAATTAGACCTCACTAATTACTCTTCTAAATTAACTTTGCAGCAATTAGTGAGAGGGAGCTGCTGATTGCTAGTCATCAATTTTGTTTGTTCTAAAAGTGTGTGTTTAGCGATACGAAAAAGATATTACGCGCGGAAACGCGCGCCTGTCGGACTAAATTTGGCATTCTTAATACAAACCACACAATCATGTTTTCCATCACCTATTGCGTCTATTTATAAATTCTGTTGTGTTTATTAACATGCTTGTCTGTGACTGCATGCTTTCAGGTATTCAGCTATCGTTTGCGCCACACAAGACGCCAAAAAGTCGAGGCTTATCTACTACTGGATAGTGCTAATGTGGCTGGTCTCCATCTTTCTTTGTATTCCGATGCTGATGTTCCACGAGGTCCATGACGCTCTCTCCAATGTCGCCGATATGAAGCTCTATCGGATCTGTATGGAGGTTTGGCCATCCCCGATGCTAAAGAAGTTCTACACGACGTTTGTCCTGATGTTCCAGTACATAGTCCCCCTGGCAGTCATATCAACGCTCCATGGCCGTATATGTACATTCCTTCGTCTACGAATTAATCTACATCCACGCACAGAAGGCGAAATACAACGAGTTCTGCGGGAAATCAAGCGGCACAAGCGTAACATGCTGCTGCTGACGGCCATCGCGATCTCATTTGCCTTAGCTTGGCTTCCACTGACAATCCTAAACACACTGGCCGACTACGATTATACTCTATTCCTTGATAAAAATTTCAATCAAGTTTATGGTTATAGTCTCCTTGTGGCAATGTGCTCGGCCTGTATCAATCCTATACTCTATGGCTGGTTCAACACAAATTTTCGCCAAGCCTTCTTGGAAGTTCTATGCTGTCGAAAGAAGCATCAAGTTGATAGCCTAGAAATGGCGTCAATCAAAAATCAAACAACGCCACAAAATGTACGATTTTATAGTAGTATTGAAAGTCCGAGAATTTCTAAGTCTAGATCAACTCGATCAGGTGGATCAACCCGATCAGGTGGATCAGCTCGATCGGATGCCTCAGCTAGATCTGGAAGCACTTCAAGCCTAGCTCCCCCAAACAATGACGGTACACAGTATATTCGATAAGTGCAATTGGAATCAAAATTGTGTAAACATTAACAGACTCGAGATGTAAGCACGTCAGATTCCGACAAGGAAACGTCAATGTGTTGCTTTTGAAAGTGGAGTGGGACAGAAGATTTATCCGGCAAAGAAGGAAACAGGACCACAAAATCAAAATAGTCAACATGGGTTAATTCTATTGAACGCTTTGCATTATATGCAAATAAAAGCACGACGGTCACTGCAGAAAATATCTAGGTTGGAAAATATATTCATAAAATGCAAATGGCCGTTTCCTTTACAATGTCGGATAAGTGTGTGATTTTAACGTGTTTGACACTGATAAGAAGATTTTAATGCTTGAATGCACGTAGATAACTGTCCTGATTTAGGGACACTAAATGACCGCCATCGAAAACAACGATATAGAGTGTAATACTGCTCAACAGTCATATGAAAAGAAGACCTAATGTTAGAGAGAAATGCTTGTGAAGCCTTATGAGAAGCATTAGAAGCATTATATTTCATTTAGGGATGGTTGCTAAAGTGCGTATCATAGAAAATTGCAAAAATGTGCTTGTTTGTTGGATACAAGATTGGAGTGTAGATTGTTTGTACTACAATTGAGCCGCCCCATGGGAAAACCAACAATCTGCATAGGCGAAAACAAAGGCGCAGATCAGCTTCGCGGTAACCGCGAAGCTGATCAGCGCATTTGTTTTCGCTACACAGATAGTACAATCCCTCCTCTACTTAGCTACAAAATTTCGAGCTTCTAGCCTGCTTCTGTGCTTGTACAGGCCGGTTTGTGTCGGACCTGTTCAGAAACCACATTTGTTGGTTTTCCCACGAGGCGGCTCAATTGTTTGCTCTGAAATACAACAGT